>PVHY01004650.1:0-91813 GCA_004024945.1 Uropsilus gracilis
CATGGACAGATCACAAACGAATATAACCTGGCCACCCAACGCAAACTTAAGACTGAAAATCTAACAGCAAGGTTCGCCTGGACCCAACAATGCAGTCCCTCACCCAGAGAAAAGACTAACATAGGAAAGAGACTAATGGACTCAGCACAGCTAATAAACAACAAAGAGTGGGGTGTGAAAGAATGGAGGGAGCACCAGAGGGAGGGGGAAAATATGTAACAGAGAGGTTGTAACCCAAAGAACAAAATAAAATTGTTTATATTTTTAAAAAAATAGCAAGACCTAGTCTCAAAGAAAATAAAATAAAAGTCCAATTCCTTGACATGCCCTAGTAGACCTTTAACTATGCCTAGCCAGCTCCCATTATACGTAATGATCCAGACACTCACCTCTGTACACTTCCTCCCCCCCCCTTTTTTTTTATTTTTTGAGACTAGGTCTTGCTATTTTTTTTAAATACTATTTTATTTTATTCTTTAAGTTACAACCTCTATGTTATTATTTTTTTCCCTCCTCCCTCCTCCCTCTGGTGCCCCTTCCATTCCTTCAAACCCCACTCTTTGTTGTTTATTAGCTGTGCCAAGTCCATTAGTCTCTTACGTTAGTGTCTTTTCTCTGGGTGAGGGACTGCGTTGTTGGGTCCAGGCCATTCTTGCTGTTAGATTTTCAGTCTTAAGTTTGCGTTGGGTGGCCAGGTTATATTCGTTTGTGATCTGTCCATGTTTTCTTGCTGCAGGCCGTCCTCTCCAATGCAATCCCATCTCCATTGCTTTGCTGCTTTTCCTTATGGTTCTGGTCTCGCCCCCAGCCAGTGTTGGTCAAGAAGTTTCTCTGTGAGTTCAGGCTTCTGCGAGTGGTCTTTGAAGATCATCTCCTCTGCTTCAGTTTGCAGTTTGATATGGGGCCCATTATCCCCTCTTGGTCATCTTCTCCTCTCCTGTAATGAGGGGAGGGTGTGTTGCTCTCCTTGAATAAGTCTCCAAAATGAAGACCTGGGTCCTGGCCTGGCGAGTGCAGAAGTGTGCTTGGTGACATCGTGTCTCTGTGGTTGTTTTTCTGGTCTTACTTGTACTGGTTCACTTGGTTGTCCCTCTGCTGTGTCCTGCTCCGGTCTGTGGGCTGGACTTTTGTCTGGTCCCTCACCTGTTCTATGTTGGGGTTAGCGTTGCGAATACTCTTGATTCCTCTGAAGTTTAGCTGGAGTAAGAAGTAAGAGAGAGATGGAAGGGACTCCCAGCACGGGGGCAGGCTGACCGGAACCCCGCGCGCCCTTCCATGCCCCTGGCCTCCAGGGGCTGGGGGCTACACGGCACTGCCCAGGCCAGCTGTGAGTGGCTGCCCGTCAGCAGCCACTCACTGGTGGGGGGGACTTGCTTCTCCCCACCCTGTCCCCCCTCCTGGGGGACTCACCGGGGAGGCCTAACCCCCCTGCTCCCCGCTGGCAAGGGAGCTCCGCGGGCCAGGCAGCCGCCTCCACCTGCCAGGTTTGCCTGTGGAACCACAGGCTCACATTGCCTTAAGCGATCCCCAGCCTCACCTTCCTAGGTAGTTGGGATTACAGGTGCGTGCCACCATGCCCAGCTATTTTTTGGGGACTAGGTCTTGCTATGTGCCCCTAGCAGGACTTGAACCACGATCTCTGGCCCGGGCCATGCCTTCCTAGGCTACCACCTACAGGCATGCACCACCATGCCTGGGCCTGCCCCCACCCCTTTTTTTTTTGACACTAGGTCTCGCTATGTTGCCCGGGGATTCCTAGCCTCTGATTCCCAAGTAGCTGGGATTACAGGCACACACTACCAAGCCCAGCCATACACTTCTTTATTCTATTACTTGCCTGGGGTTTTGTGAATACTGTCCTGCTTTCCCTGGGTGCTCGCCCTCTCCTTTCCTGTATTCCTTAGCTACTTCTCATTGTCATTAATTCTTCCCTGACGCCAAAAGTCTGGGACATATCTCCAGCTGTAAGTTCCCACAGTGCCCTGAGCAACCTTAAAAAACTTTACTTCACTGAAATCACATTTTTCTTTTATCTCCCTCCCATGAACCTTAATTTTCTCTCTTCTGATTACAGAGTGGGTAGGGATCTGTTTCACATCCTTTATCCCACCCTGTAGCCACAGGCCTGACCAGGCAAATGAAGCCACAGAAATCCACCCCTCCTCTGGGGAGAATGGCCCACAGTCACTGTCACTCCTAGTGAGCAGCTCACACAGGAAGATCTTCCCTGAAATCCAAGGACTCCTAACCTGGGCCCCAATGAAGCAGAGCACAGGATTCCTCTAATTGCTCCCAAGAGTCCAGTGAGAGGCTGAAGATGAGACCAGAGTCCGAAGAAATCTTTTGCCCCAGGATCTTGAATGAGTGCTAGGAAAATAACATTCTTTGGACCCTGGGACTGTGCAGTCTCAGCTCCAGTGGGAGACACCTCCTAAAGGCTCACAACTGTCTCATGTATAGGTCCTTTCATTCCAGTCAGTTCCCTTGCTCATGATTTGGGCAAGGTATCCCACATGCAGATGAGAGGGATGCCTGTTGGAGAAGCTGGGCAACTCCCTGGCATAAGTGGCTTTCTCCACGTGGTTGTATCTGGACTTCATTGCAAACATTTCTCCCTCCTTGCTCAGCCCATGCCAATAATGCTCCTCCCAGCACAGCATGTGCCAACACACCATTCAGTGCTGGGTTTTTGTGCAACGCCTGACTGCCAGGTCAGTGTTAAATTAAGAGGTAAGAAGTACTGGTTCTCCCTGTCTTTCCACCCCCATCCCAACATACATAGTGTTCATTTGCTGCAGTGATGATTTTTAACTTTCTGTAACTTTGAATAACTGAAACAAGTAAAAGGGGGTAAATGTTTGAGAGGATCTACAAACCACACCACCACCACCAAAGTTCACTATTCTGCTAAGGAAAAAATTGGATCAGCCTTTCCAGCATTTTATTTCAATTGCTTGACATATTTATTGGACACCTAGTAGATGACAGGCATTGCACAGTGACAAGCAGTGGAGAGTGAAAATGGAGTTCCTACTGTCATGCAGTTTATTCTCCAAAGGAGACAGGTCTTTGATTAAAGGAACACAGTTCAGTGTAAGACTGCAATGGTTAAAAGTCAGAACGGTAACTTGGGCTAAAAACTGTGGTGTATGGAACCTCTGGTGTTTAACAAAGAATGTGATGAGCTTTGATGGCTGAGACCTAAAGGAAGGACAGAATTTAAAGGCTTGGATGTTGTAAATGGTTTTGGCTTTAGACGTCAGGTGTAAGAGCTGAGGACATCACACACGAAGTTTGTGGGACATTACTGCTGACTACTGAGTGATCTCTCCCTACTACGTATGTAATCTCTCCTTATTTCCATTTCCATAGGTGGGTAATGATGGATTTATGACATAATTTGCCGTTTCTCTGGCATTCCCAGAGACAGTTAATGAGCTGGTATTTTGTCAAATGAGAATGGTAAAAAGATACTGGGTCAACTACAAGACAGTGGAAAGCTTATTACTGGAGTTAGGTGAGGAGGAAGAAAAGATGTTTATAGGGAGGGAGTAGTTATTGAGCTGGAGGGCCTCTTGAATTTGGAAAGGTTATGGTCAGAGGTAAGGTAGGACTATGTGTGATTGCAGCTGAGGCAGATCTGGGATGACTGCTGTAGAACATGGACCCAGGATAACAGAAGGGACTGAAATGGAAAACTAGATTAGGAACCCAGGGACCAATGTCCTTGAAGAATGAAGGAAATTTAAAAAGGGTTGAATAGGATAAAGTTAGCTCTAAGTTACAGGGAATACCTAAAATTAATATAACTTATATTAGAAGTTTCCTATACTTTGGACTGGGCACGGTGTGTGCCTGTAAGCGGCAGCCTAGGAAGCCGCAGTGGGGACCGGGGATCACGGTTCGAGTCCCGCTGGGGGCATGCACCACCATGCCCAGCCTAATCTCTTCCCTTGCTAAAGAAATAACCTGGGGATATGAGATTTCAGTCTCCACTTTCTGGGAAATGTCTTTAATCAAGATGCTGACCAATGAGATGCCAGGTGTGGAACAGAAATGCACCTTCTGCAAGTTCACCTCCTGCCGTGTGGACCTCAAACTGCTGCTGGACATGTCCTACAGACAGCTGACACAGAAGTGTCTAGGAGCAGCAGGAACTGAACTCAGCCTAGGACAGACGAATAGCTCATGGAGAAATCCTAGGTGGGAGAGCTGCACCTGTGGGACATGATCACTCTTTCCTTTGATGGTGGGCAGCATGGGGGCATCTACAGCTGCAAGGCTTTTACCAGGTGGACATTAAAGTCTGAGATAATGGGCCACAACCTGGGTGAGTTCTTCAACATCACAAGCCTGTGAAACACAGGGCAGGCTCTGCACTGGGCGGAGTGGGTTGTGGTCCCATTCAACCCACTTCATCCTTCTCAAATAGTCTGCTGGGCCATTAGAGCACAAACTGCTCTGAAAAAAAAAGTTGAGCTCTTCTTGGGGTGGTGTCTAGAGGCATTCAGGATGTTCCAGTATTTGATAAACTTTTTTTTTTTTGAGACTAGGTCTTGCTATTTTTTTTTGCCTGTGGAACCGCAGGCTCTCGTTGCCCGGGGTACCACAGACTCAAGCAATACCCAGCCTCAGCTTCCCAGGTAGCTGGGATTATAGGCGCGAGTCACCACGCCCAGCTATTTTTTGGGACTAGGTCTCGCTATGGGCCCCAGGTGGGACTCGAACCGCGATCCCTAGCCCCGGCCGCTTCATAGGCTGAAGCTTACAAGCACGAGCCACCGTGCCCGGCCTTGATAAACATTTGTAGGTTATTCTACAATGCAGCTTCTAACAAAAATGGGTAGTCTCAAATTCCTGTATACCGAGAAGGTACCTCTTAGTGAAAACATTGGCATACAGTTACCTCTATACCAAGAAGAGGTATGGGAAAGCACCAAAATCCACAGTGGTTTGTACCCCGGCCAACTTTGATGGGTTTCTGCCAGGCCTGAAGTTCCTTACTGAAGTTCCTTAGAGGCTGTTTAAAATAGAAGAGGTCAGCAGGACCTAGGGTGATTCCAAAAATGTGTCCCTGTGAAAGGAATACCCATAGTTTCTTTACTGAGGACCAGAAACTGTGAAACTGTTGGGAAACATTGTGCAACTGTTGATGGCACAGAGTCAGAAAGTGAAATAAAAGTGTGAGTAATTAAAAATAAAAAGAAAGAAAAAACTGTTGACTAGGGACAAACTGACTTCAGTTGTATAACGGAAGAGTCATGAAGAAATGACTTCTATACACACTCCTGTAAGTGAAGGAACAATTGGCAGCTATCAACAAGAACCTTTCTGCTGCCTCTAGGAAATATGACCATAGGATGGTGGGGAGAACTCAGGCTCCTGGCTCTGCCTTTAAGCTGGGTGACCCCAGGTCATGTATCTAACCTTTATATCCATCCATATATATATTTTAATATGTACTATATATATTTTAATGTCTATTACATATAATACATACTATAATATATATATTCTCCTTTATAAAAAACAAAAAAGCTATTAAGTGCATTGCTGAGTTCTTTTGAATTACGTTAGACACATACAAATGGCTTGGTGCATGTTTGGCTTGCAGTAGGTGTCATATACAATTATTATAATAAGCACTATTAGACCATAATCCCCTGGGTGGTGACAGTGATTGGAATGATAGCTGATCACCAAACATTGGTGGAATGATGAATGAGTAAAGTTAGTTGAGGTGACTGAACCACTTCAATCTGGAACGGTGCTCCTAAATTAGGAAAAAGAACTAGGACTATTGAATTTAGAGGCCAGCAGCAAAGCAGCCAAAAGCCCCGTTATAGCAACTTCTGTGAACAATTGTTTACAAACAATTGCTTAGAATAGGCTGTATTCTAAAAGAAGTCCAGGAAGCTTCTGTTTTCCAGAAGAGAAGGCTGACCCCCCCGAATGCCAATGACCAGGAAGGAGACTTAAAGCATTCCTCCAAGCCCAGATAAGTGAGGTAGGCAAATGGTGAACACTGAGTGAAGCGGAGCAATGGAAGCTCCTCCTGCACATGCAGCCTAATTTTTGCCCCTGCAACCTCTTTTCTCAGAATCACATGCTCTTTCCCAGGTTCATGAAGGCCAAACATGTTAGAGCAAAAGATCCCACGGCTTAAGGCAATGAATGGACAGATTAATAAATTAAGTGAGTTTTTCAGGGGCATTTTGGTCCTTGTTTGTCCAAGACACATTTGGAAATAACAGATAGTACCTCTGAAAAAAAGGGATAGCAACACCCCCAGGCACAAACAAGAAGCCTAGATGAGTCTTTTTAGCCTGCTCAGTAGCCTCCTTCCAGGGTCCAGTTTCGGGCATTGATGAAGAGCTGAAGCCAAGGGGAGGAGGCCAGAGTGTCAAATGGAGGGGGTCGCCATGCCCACTGCCAAGGCCTCACAGCCCGCTCAGGGTGAGGCATGAGAGCCAAGTGGCGACCATCAAGGGAACAGACACCAGCCACACCCCCTGGAGACCCATTGGGATTCAGGGGGTATTGTTCTGTGGGATTCCCATCATCATCTGCCCAGTGCAATGGAGCCAAGCCCTTGGCCTCAAGCTGGGCCTGGAGTTCCGGAGAAGAAAATGCCATGTAACCTGAGAAAAAACGAGAAGTATAAGGAAAGCTCCTGCATGTTCTTCACCTACCCCTGCCCTCAGACCCTCCCCCTGTATTTTGAGAGTCTGACCTTCCCCATGAGCACTCCACACAGGCAGCACGGCACCCTCCATTCCTCGCAGCATCAGGGCTGGTCCAGGTCCCACACGTACACTGGCCCAGCGAGACTCAAAACGCCCTGACAGGTTGTGTCGCAGCAGGAGGCCAGGCTGGGTTGGCCAGGACCCATGGGTCATCTCCCTTGCTTCCTTGTTAGGGTCCCCTCCCACCCAGCCCAGCAAAGCCAGCAGTTGACAGCCATTACACACGCCCAGGCTGAAGGTGTCTGGTCGCTTCCGGAAGCGCCTCAGTTCAGCCCCAGCCCGTGGATGAAAGGTCACAGCAGCTGCCCACCCTAGGAGGGAACAGGGAAGTTGGAGTGAGGCTTGGAATGGAGACAGCTGCTTTTCCATCCTGCATGCACTATTACATTTCCAGGGCTGTCCCCCTTTTGCAGAACTCAGGGCAAATTCAAGGAAAGAAACGGGTCTATTTGTTTCAAGAAACAAATAACTCCTGGGTCAAAGATGGTCCATAACCTTTTTGTTTGGCCAGCAAAGCACTTTCAAAATTTTTTATTTTGTTTTAATTTATATTTTGTTGCCCAACATTTGAAAATAAGATATCTTGTAAGAATCTGGATTTTTTGGCCTTGCTGGAAAAGATCCAGAAAGATCCAGTTATGCTGAGTTAGTTTTTCAAAAGGACAACCTGCTGGAATTGGGTGGCTGCTAGTTGCCCTTTTAGATGACTTATGAGCTCTCATGTTTGGGTCAGTGCCATCCCGCCCAGAGCCTCATTCACAATTCCTGCAGGTCTTTTGCTGGCATCTGGCCCAGAATGAATGTGGTCCTTCTCCCCACGCCTGGGGAAGATGTGACAAGGAAGGGGGAAATAAAGGCACCTCTTCAGGAAAGTGTCAGGAAGAGAAGGGACTACAAACCCACCTTTGGCAGAGCCCAGGACATCTGCATAGCTGAAACCACCCACAAAGGCCACACCACGGAATGTGTCCAGCTGAATTGCCCCAGAGCAGAGATCCTGCATGGTCACGTCCCACACCTGGCAAGGTAGGTAGGGAAGGGGTCAAAAAAACCCCAAACACCAAAGCCCTGTTCCAACTGTATCAGCCACCCTGCTCACCTCAAACCCAGCCAAGTGGAATGCATCAGCCATCTCCCGATCTCCATTACTGCCCTCTTCTCGCAAGATGGCAACTCGAGGGGTAGAACCACCTGGTGGGAAGAAGCATCTTTGTGCATCCCTATACCAGCTCCCTAGGTGCCTTTTCAAGGGTAGGTCCTGGGATTCAGGCTCTACCCCCAGGCCAAAGTGCCCAGGAAGCCCAGCAGAGGCATATAATCCCTCACCAGGCTCACGGGGCACAGAAACTTTCGGAAAGGTGGTGGGCAGGCAGTAGCTGGGCCCAATCCGCTCTCTCAGTCCCCGTTCTTCCTCTGACACACAGCCTGGTTCTGCCTGTAGCCGGTCCAGCTGGAAACTTGTCTCCTCCCAGAGAGCTCGCAGCTGCCCAACAGGTTCTTCTAGAACCTTAGTCCCGTTCACTGATACCTGGACCTGGTGAAAGGATCATAGCTTTTAGGGACCAACAGCAAGACTAGTAGAGGTGAACCTGCTGTGCACCATTCTTCACTTCCTTACCATGGCATGGGGCCCAGCATCACCCGTGCAACCCAGTTCCAGGCAGTGGAGGCCAGCATCATGGTAGCGTTTCAGCACTTGGGTAAGATCTGACTCTTGTACCTCCAGCACCAGACCTGGTTCCTCAGCAAACAGCACAGGCAACACTAGGAGAGCCAGATGGACATCAGGGTGTCTCCAGAGGTCAAGGGGTATGGCTGAGGTTGTGGAGGCAGGGGACAAGGAAGAGGGTGAGGCTGGGGGGGGGGGGAGTGAGACAAAGCATGTGGCACTAGGATCTGTGTTAGTCTTAGAGGGGTATAGTCAGAAATAGGGGGTGCCACCTGGATGAGTGATGACAAAAGAGAAGGAATGCAGGGAAAAAGGGATTGAGGGGTACTCCATTCTCTGACAGGATATGGGCCTTAATATGGTGGAGCAGGCAGCCCAGGCCTGAGTTTAGACCCCAGGCTGCTCACCATCAACCCCAGGGGCAGGAATGTCCACCTCTATCCCACAATTCCCAGCAAAGGCCATCTCTAGCAGGCAGGTAATGAGACCTCCATCGCTGACATCATGACCTGAACGAAGAAGGTGGTCTAGAGGAAGGAGGGGAAAAAAAATTCAGTAACTTCAGTGCACCACCTCCACCCCTTCTCGAGCTAGCAGAGAGTTGGTAGAAAGTGAGAGAATGTGAGCGCACTCAAAGACCAGGAGAGAAGGATGTGTTCTGCCCTACCCCACATCCTCAGCTAGGAAATGACTGCCCCATGTACCATCTCTCCCAGGGCCTCACTTACCTCTCAGTAGCCCCTGGGTGATGCTGAAGGCACGCACCAAGTTCTCAGGAATATCCAGATTGGGAGGTTGCTCACCAAGCTGGGAAAAGCACTGGGCAAGAGCTGTGCCTCCCAATCGGTGCTGTCCAGGGCTCAAAGGCACGTAGAGCAGGTGGCCTGGAGAGACAGGGAAGGCATGAGGCTCCTAACATGTGGTGAGACACATGGGCCAGTTACTAGTCCCAGAAACACCACAGTGCAGTGCCAACAACAAGGGGCTCAGAACTCACACTAACAGACCCCAGTGGCCCAGGTTCTGAATACACAAACATAAGAAAGGGACAGAATCGATACCTTGCTTTCCAGGACACTTGAGGTCTGGGGTCACAGTGGCTGTAATGTCGGGACAGACAGCATAGGCTGAGATGACCAGTGATCCTGTCAAAGAAGGAATAAGAGTGAGGCATCCATCCAGTCTTGCAGGTCTCATCTCTACCTACAGCCCTCTGACCTCACCAGGAGCCTGCACGGTCTCAGAGCCAACTCGGGCAGCCATGCTGAGGGAGTCTTTGCCACCGTCCACTGCCACACCCAGAGCCGCCATCACTGCCACCATAGCCTCACAGGCATCAGCCAGAGCTGCGCCTTCCCCTGGAAGTTTAGCTGCCCACATCCAGTTCCCACTGCACTTTACATCCTAGAAGTGACAGAGACTCAGCATTAAAGGGGAGGGAGATGTGGAGGGTCTGGGCAAGGGGCAGAGGGCTGGGAGGTCAAGAGCAGGTGGTGAGGGGGGGGGAAAGTGAACGGTGTATGTGCACATGTCCAAGGCTTGGGGCTCCAAGGAAGAAGCAGTGGGGTACTCACTCGGAGATCAGTGACCAGGGCAAACACCAAGTTGGTGAGAGCTTCAGCTACAGCCAGCCGGGCAGCAATTTTGGGATCTAGCAGGCTCTTGACTGGCTGTTCTCCCAGGGCAGTGGCGGCCCCAACAAGCTCCTGGTGACTCAGTGCCACAACAGCCACATCTGCCAGAGGAGTCTGCAGAGGCCCCACGCACTGCTGCTGTGCCACCAGGCCACCCACAGAGCGGTCCACCTGTAGAACCAGGCAGGATTGGCAAGAGGCCAAGGGATAGGGGCACAGGTGGTGAAAGGCCTGGTTTTCCCAAACATGCAGACAAGAGCTATATTCAGCGGGTAGGCAGCAGAGGATCAGGTCAATGGTATGGCTGCACTGTCCCAAGTTCCCCCTTGGCCCTGGTGAAGGCCACAGCAGTCCCCAGGGGCAGAAGGGTAAGGGTAGGTGAGCAGAGGGCAGAAGAGGGTAAAGGGAGACCTTGTTGGTGAGGTAGCGTTTGCTAGCCACAGCAGGTAGCCTCAGAACCCGCTCCAGAGCTTGGTGCACGCTCAGCCCAGGGGGCAAGGCCAGAGGTTGCAACACAGGAGGAATCCTTTGGAGGAAAAATTCCTGCAACACAGATAGTGATGGGGTGTGAGCACCCAAGGGAACACTGGACACGCAGATGAAAGTCCATATAGGGTAAAATGATGTCTGAAAAGCTCGGCTAAGGGAGTAACATAGCTCCTTCACCCTCACTCATACCTTCTGAGGCATCTTGCCCAGTACCCAATCCAGCTCCAGGTCCACAGGGGTTGGGGGCGGCACCGAGGGGGTTTCGCCATTTCTTCCCACAGGGCACTCCCGATCATCTACCAGCACTATCTATACACCAACCAGACAAAATGAGACTCTTAGGGAAGAAAGCAAGCAGAAACACTCCACCTTGTTTGGTTTTCCCTGATGAGTCTCCATCCCTTATAGCCCCCAACATCCTGTTCCCCACAGCATGGTTGCCTAAAGCTCCCATCTTCCTTTCATCTCATTCCTGATAGCGCTCCCTCAAGCTGTACCTGGAAATACAAGCACCTGCTATTGACTCCCTAGGTCAACTCACTCTCTTGTCTCCAGTGATGGTGCCCACAAAGCAAACTGGGCAGCGTTCCCGAGCACTGACACGATTCAGGAAGTCCCGGTTAAGAGGTCTCAGCAGAAGTGCATTTGACTCCTGGTATTCAGCCCCCCAGATTTCCAGGGCATTCAGGGTTGGGTCTCCAAGCTGCAACACCATGAGGGAGAAGGAAAGAGATGGGTTGGGGGTAGTCCCAAGTCTCTAATTCTTGTTAAGAGTGGAGGGGTAGCTGGAGGTGACAGCTGGGACCAGCAGCACAGGGAGGGAGCCACACATGAGGGAATGAGACCTACCTGGAAGCGACTAGTGTAAATGATGGCCCCAGCTGGGTCACTCAGTTCCTTTAGGACATTGCCTGCCAAGAAGGTTTGTGTAAAAGAAGGCAATCTGGCCATGATCACCACTAAGGGAACAAGAGGTGATCTCTAGCCACCAAAGGAGCCCTTAATTCTGAGGGGTTTTTTTGAGATTAGGTCTTGCTGTTTTTGCCCATGGAACCGCAGGCTCACGCTGCGTGTGTGGTACCATGGACTCAATCAATCCCCAGTCTCAGTTTCCCAGGTAGCTGGGATTGTAGGCGCGTGCCACCACACCCGCTATATTTTGGGGACTAGGTCTCACTGCGTTACCCCGGGCAGGACTCAAACTGTAATCCCTAGACCCAGCTGCGACTCCATAAGCTATTGCTTATAGGCACGAGCCACTGTTCCTGGCTTTAATTCTGAGTATTTTTCTTTTCTTTTTTTTTTTTTTTGAGACTAGGTCTCGCTGTTTTTGCCTGTGGAACTGCAGGCTCACGTTGCCCGGGGTATCACAGACTCAAGCAATCCCCAGCCTCAGCCTCACAGGTAGCTGGGATTACAGGCGCGTGCCACCACGCCCAGGTATATTTTTTTGGAACTAGGTCTCACTATGTGCCCCCGGTGGGACTCAAACCACGATCCCTGGCCCCAGCCATGGCTTCCTAGGCTGCCACTTACAGGCATGCGCCACCGTCCCCAGCTAATTCCGAGTATTTTCATACACCAACAAACATCCTATGGCAGCCTGCTTCCATCCCCAACCTGCTCAGAATATACAGAGGGTGGAGTATGGGACCCAGAGGTGGGCAGTTGGGAGACAATGGATGCCTCCCCTTAAATCAAACATGTCAGGAAACTAGGTAGGCCTGATCCTTTGTTCCAACTGCCCTCTCACCATTGCCACCGGCACCCTGGTCATGGAGACTGCAGATGGGGTTTCCCTTGGCAGATTCCACACAAGCCCGGATCACACGGTTCATCTTTTGTTCCATCTCTGGGTCTCCCCGCTGCACAGCCCCGAAGTCCAGATTGCTAGTATTGTCTCCCTGTACCTGGGCGAACATATAGCACAGTTCAGCTCAGAAGGCTGGAAGATTCTACCCCATCCAGTATTCAGCCCAGTGATATCACAGAGTTTGCACCTCAGACTCACCTGTATAGATGAAGCAGCTCCACCACCAACTCCAATCCTGTAGACAGGACCCCCAACCTTTACAACATCCATGCCTGAGGAAAGAAGGTAGAATTACAGCACCCAGGAAGCCACCATGAGTACAAGTATGAAGATAAAAGAAAGGTGCTGTAAGGGGAAAGCAGTCAAAATTACAAACGTCCACTTTGAGGAATTTATCCTACAGTTCTATTTGGACAAAATCATCTATGTATAAAACCAAACATTACAGCATTATTTATATTACCAAAAATAGGAAATAATCTAAATGCTGAGAGTAGATTAAATGAGTTGTGGTAGGGCCAGGCATGGTGGCACATGCCTGTAAGCGGCAGCGTAGGAAGCCGTGGCTGGGGCCAGGGATCACGATTCGAGTCCCACCAGGGGCATGTAGCAAGACCTAGTTCCAAAAAAATATAGCTGGGCATGGTGGCATGCGGCTGTAATCCCAGCTACCTGGGAAGTTGAGGCTGGGGATTGCTTGAGTCTGTGGTACCCTGGGCAACGTTAGCCTGTAGTTCCATGGGCAAAAATAGCTAGTCTCAAAAAAAAAAAGAGTTGTGGTATATCTATATGACTAATCCACCAAAGAGAATTGCATAGAAAAGCAGTACGAGCCGGGCATGGTGGCGCGTGCCTTTAAGCACAGCTACAGAAAGTGGCTGAGACTAGGTATCGCTTGAGTCTGTGGGTTTGAGACCCGAGACCCACCCGGGGCAACATAGTGAGACCTACTCTCAAAAAATAGCTGGGTGTGGTGGTGCACTCTTATAATCCCAGCTACTTGGGAAGCTGAGGCTGGGGATCACTTGAGACTGTGGTACCCTGGGCAACTTGAACCTGTGGTTCCCCAGGCAAAATAAGTCTCCAAAAAAGTAGCAATACGATTTCATCAATATAAAAAAGATCTCCAAGAAATACTGCTAAATGAAGAAAGTATATAAAAGTATGAACATTCATTCATACAGTGTGGAGTTGGTCTCACCCAAAGGGTCAGATAATCTTTTTTTTTTTTTTTTTTTTGAGAGAGACTAGGTAGGTCTCACTATGTTGTCCATGAACTCAAGTGATCCCTATCTCAGCCTCCCAGGTAGTTGGGATTACAGGTGCATGCCACCACATCTGGCTACTTTTTTGGCATAATCTCGAACCTGCAGGCTTAAGTGATTCCTAGCCTCTGCCTCCCAAATAGCTGGGATTATAAGGGCGCGCCACTATGCCCAGCTAGTGTTTTCTAGTAGGTTCTAAAAAGACTTCCTGTCATGTTCTATGGAAACTAGAAGTCAATCAAGGCCTTGTGAGCCTTGACAGGTCTATTAGCATTACTTAAAGAATTCAGACAGTAGCCGGGCACAGTGGCATGCGCCTGTAATCCCAGTTACTTGGGAGGCTGAGGCTAGGAATCACTTGAGTCCGCAGGTTTGAGACAACCCCAGGCAACATAGTGAGACCTAGTTTCTTAAAAAACAAACAAAAGAGTGCAGACTGTTTTGCATTGAGAGCTCTGAGGGCCCTGAAGGCCAGGAGAATCTCTGATCGTTGCTTAAGTTCTTTGCCCCTCCATAAATGAAGAGGTGATCAAGTCCTAAATGGTCCTGTTTCCTAACTGAAGAAGCAATCACTGCTCTCCCAGTTTGGGACTCTCACCAGTTCTAGGTTTATCAGTAAACAGGTTTTCTATTTTACTTTATTTTAAAGACTAGGTCTCGCTATGTTACCCAGGGCAGTCCCAAACCCGTGGACTCAAGTGATACCTAACTGCAGCCTCCCAGGTAGCTGGCATTACAGGCACACGCCATCATGGCTAGCTATTTTTTAGACTAGGTCTCACTATATTGCCCGGGGTAGTCTTGAACCCATGGACTCAAGTGATCCCTGGCCTCAACCTCCCAGTGCTATGATTGCAGGTGTGAGTCACCACGCCCAGCTAAACAGGTTCTTTCAACCTAAGAATCTCATCCACACTCAGAGTAAAGATGTAGAACCCACCCCTCATCTGTTAGGTGAATTCTCCCCCTCTTAGTCCTTGATGTCCAAGGTCCCAAATGTGGGGTAGAAATGTGTGCATCTAGGTTGTAACCCAAAGAACAAAATTGTTTATATTAAAAAAAAAAAAAAAGAAATGTGTGCATCTATCATTGCTGAAATTTATTTTCAGAACAAAATTTTTTTCCATTTAAAAAAAAAAAAAAAAAAGGTGACAGAGTAATAACACACAAACAGCAGACTAGCAGTTGCCAAAGGCTGAGGGAAGAAGCAGGGAGAGGACTACTAATAGGTACTGAGATAATAAAAATATGCTGGATTTAATGGTAATTGGTGTACAACTTTGTGAACATACTAAAAGCCACTGATTTCTGTGCTTTACATAGGTAAAGTCTATGTATATGAATCACATTTTAATAAAATGGTTAATAAACTGGTTTTACACATGTTTTAAGAAAAAAAGGGGGCAAATATATGTATGGTTCTATTTATATATGTAAGAAATACTTCTGAGAGTTACATAGATAATCTACTAATATTGGTTATTTCTAGGAAAGGAAATGGATGGAGGGAGGTCAAGGAAAGAGGTTTTTGAAGAATCCTTTTTACCTTTTAAATTCTGAACCACAAGATTGGATTAGCCAATAAATGGGATCTGGTCTTTATTTTGATTCCATCACAGTACCTAACAGGTGCTCAGCACCCAGTGAGTGCTCAATAAATAAGCTAGTAGATAAGAACCCCTAAACACAGTAGGTACTGAATAAATACTGGCTGCCTTGACTTAGCAGGCTGGATCCTTGCCATGTAGAAGTAAACCTGGGAGGACACTGAAGCAATATAATCTGAGAGTGTCCTGTTAGCACAAAGCCTTGTCCTGCCTTGAAAACATGTATCAAGACATAAGATGGGAGATGAAAAACTAACCACTATAGTGTCCTCTAAATTCTCCCTTTGGGGAAAATCTGTCCCCACCAGGGAACTTCTCCACTGCCAGTGACTTGGAGTTGGGTTCCCAAACCAAGATACCAGAACTATATGGCACAGAAACAGCAACACATAGACACCAGAAAGAAGCCTGGAGAACCACACCATGCACTACTCTTGGAGAGATTCCTGACATGCTTGGCCTGACTACCTGCCTCAGTTACTCCTGGAGATCCAAGCAGCCTGGTCTGTTGTGATCCAGGAGTGGAAGTCCACACCCAGGAAAAAAGGACACTATTCCAGAAAAAGACTATTGGGCCAAACATGGACCAATGACTTGAAGTGTGAGGAGTTAGACTGACCAGTGTGGAAAAGGGGAAAACGGGGAGTAGAGTGGGAAAAAAGAGGTAAATATAGAAGGGAGGGTCCTATCTAAGGGTAACAACAATCATACAAACATGACCAGTATTATATGAAAATTACAAAATAAAAAAAATCAATAAATCCCCCTTCTGCATTGCCATGTGCTAGGGAAAAAGTTGAATGGGTTTGGAGGATGATGACAGGCTCTTACCTGGCTCTGGGGACTCCTTGTTCACATGTTCAGCTTCCATGGACCCAATACCCCCACTAAACATGATAGGCTTAATCCACTCACGCCGCTGGCCATCTGGGAGCTGGAGTCCGAAAGAGCGGGCAAAACCTGGAGTACAGACATCAGAGAGAGAAGGGATAAGACCACATACCCTACCCATGTCCGGGACGAGGTGTTCATTATCCCCCAAAATCCCCAGTCTCACCGGCTAGGACTGGTTCCCCAAACTTGTTGCCATAGTCAGAGGCTCCATTACTGGCCTCAATGGCAACCTCAAGGGGCTTGGCAAAATTCACAGGATACTGGAAGCTGGGATTCTCCCACGGCAAACTGTAACCTGGGAGATAAGGAGAAAATTGAATGGACTGTAATGAAAGAAAATATAGGAGCCAAAGTCATATAGGAAGAGTCTAAGTTAGCAAGGACAACCAGCATGGGTAGACAGGACCATATTGGGGAGTTCTATACGAGGACGATATAAAGCCCACAATTCAGCAATGATCTTGTGCTCTACTTCCTACACCAGCCTTCTCTCTGAACCTTGGAATCAGAGTTCTTAAGGTTTTTCCATGAAACTGAATTTTGGTGGCAGATGGTAGTTACAAGGCCCAACCTGTATCAGGTTTTCTTGCTGAGCAGAGGTTAACCTATAAAGAAAATTAAAATTCTGCAAAGGCAGTCTGGAGACCTGGGTCTCCCATGCTCTACAGTCCTTATGACCATGGTCAGTGAGAGGCCAGTAACTCTAGAGCCCCCTCCCAAGGAAAGGCACCCAGATGACCCTGGGGCTGAAGACGTAAAAGAGTTCAGTGCCAGGACAAGGAATATGGAAGGAGACGGGACCTGGAATGTGCAGGTTTCCAAAACAATAGCCAGCAGTGCCAGCTACTACATGGGCTCCGCGACCTGTGCTTTGGACATCTCGGATCCGACCCCCTGTGCCAGTGGTCGCACCACTAAAGGGGGCTACACCTGTGAAGAGAGTGAAGAGGCATGGATACTGAAGAGACAAACCTCAGCTCTGCCCACACATTTAAGAAAAAAAAAAAAGGCAATCAGTCTACCTGATTACTTTTCCCAGACTTATCATGAGGCCTGAAATCTTTGCTCTACCCTACTCTCTGATCTATCCACCCTGGGACCCAGCTTACCTGTGGGGAAGTTGTGGGTTTCTGCTGTGAAGACAACATGTCTTAGTCCCTGCTGTTGCTGGAAGCAGCTTGGCAGTGTGGGATCCTCAGGCCGTAGGAATCGAACTTTCTTCCCCTGGATTGCACTATGGACACATCTATTCTAGACCTTGCTTCTATTCTGGGGTTTGCACTTAACCCACCAGGGCCTAGAACCTCCCTGCCCCTGGACCTGAGGCTACTCCAGTCTCAGGTACAGCCCACCTGCTGTTGTCACAGAACTTGAGGACATTGTTGGGGTTGGAAGATGCCTGGGTGCTCATTATAGTTTCAAACAGTGAGTGTGCCAGCTCCCGCCCATCCATGTGGAGTCGACCCTTGAAGAACCAGTGTCGGCTGTGCTCACTGCAAAGGGTGATATGGGGGGAGAGGGTACGTGGGTGAGGGGGAGGGTGCATGGAAGGGTGTGAGGATGGGAAAGGTGGGAGGCAGGGTGGAAACACAGCATCCTTTTCTCAGACTTTGCCAGTCTTCTCACCAGCAGTTCAACAAACTCATACTTAGATCAAAAGTGAAGACAAAACCAAGATTTGAATGTAGACTACTTGAGGGATGGGAAGCCCAGACCCTCAAACAGAATCAGGGAGGCCCCTAGGCCAAGAAAGTAAGTTACAGTGGACTTCCCTTTCAACCTCCAGCCCCCAGAAATCAGAATGTCCTCATTATCCCCACCTATTAGACTGCGCCAAGTCAAAAGCTTCCACAGTGGTAGGATTTCGCTGCAGTTCCTGGAAGTGCTTGGTATAGAAATCCAGGTCCCAGGAGTCTAGGGCCAAACCTAGAAGATAACCCCCAGAAGAGCTGACTATGGGACTCAGGTTGACATATCCCAATTCTCAGCATCCCTCCTAGCCTGGACTGGGCCTTCCTCCCATGGACTTGTGCTCACCCAGTTCTTGGTTGGCTTTCTCCAAGGCTAGCCGGCCCTCAGTCAGTATGTCGATATGACTGTTAAGGGGTGCTGACATGCTACCAAGGGAGAAGCTCTGGATGGGATGGGGGAAGTGCTGCTCAGTCATCCGGTCATGCAGGGTAGCCAGAGCAATGGCCTCCATGTCAGCTGAAGGAGGATGGGCAAACTGGGGATAAAGAGAGAGGGAATGTATAGAAAGTTGAAGAAAGGACAAAACAGTAAACCACATGTAAAACAGGGCAGGCCTAATGCTAGGAGCTGCTCCCATTATTTCCCTCAACCTCCTATCTTGGGTTCACCTCCTCCTTCTGACCCCCAACCCTGATGACGTATCATCTCACCGAGAGCAGGTAGCGCCGGGTAATCTCTACACGATCCACAGCGCCCAGTCCAGCAGAGCAGCACACTGACACAATGTTGGTGGATGTTGGGGTGGAGAAGTTTAGCCTGCAAAGTGGGCTGCATGGTTATGACCTGAGAACCAGTGGTATACCTACTGATATTCCATCAGTCTTCCATTGTACCTCTTTGCCTCTGGCCTTAGAGTAGTGCTGCATTCAACGGTCTCTCAAAACAAACCATACCTGTCTCTGGCATCAAATGCTTCTACTTGAATTCTCAGAATGTAACCTGCCACACTTCTAGAATATGCCTGGTTGGTCCTCAAAGACATCTTCCCACATGGGAAAGGCTTTGATACAGCCTTTCAAGCAGGGATAAGAAGGAGTAAAGGAAAAATAAATCCCCCAAAGATCACAAGAGGAGGAAGAAAAGAAATACAAGTGGAAGTGGTGAGCAGTGTTTGAAAGGGGTGATATATCCCTAAACATGGGATGAGTTGCCCCAGGTCAAGACACTTGCCTGGG
Organism: Uropsilus gracilis; assembly: GCA_004024945.1. NCBI lineage: Eukaryota > Metazoa > Chordata > Mammalia > Eulipotyphla > Talpidae > Uropsilus > Uropsilus gracilis. The sequence goes on from PVHY01004650.1 coordinate 19,045, forward strand.
CCCAACCTCCAACAGTAGGTCACTGGAACCAGGAAGGAGCCATGACTTCTGAGCAACATCATCCAGGAACAAGGGGCAGCCAAAAAGCCATGTCAGCTTCTTTATCTCCTCAGCACTTGGAAGGGACTTAGCTGCAAAAGGATACGGCAACGATTGAGACTGTGCCCCTGGCTCTACAGAGCCTCCCTCTCAATCCCATACCTGGCCCAACCTGTCCAGTTCACATTGTAGCAAAGCTCAGTCTTGACACCCTGCAGCTCTGGCAGTTTCCCTTGCAGCTTTCTTCGAGTACATCCAGAGGCTGCCCCCTCATGGCCAGAGGGACGAACATAGAAGTGAAGGACTGAGGACATCACTGCAGGTGTCCCTGTTGAAGAAATGAATTAGGTTTCTAAAAAGTAACATTAATTGTAGCCTATCTGTTGAATCACTTCAAGTCTCAAGGATAGTTGAGGCTTTGGAGGCATTATGTGGGGTAGAGGAAAGTAAAAGGGGCATTTAGAGAAAACGTAACCTGAAGAATCTAACTTTGGGGATTTTACCTAAGCCCACAAAATGGTGGGCTTTATAATGTGGAATCAGAGTATGCATGCATCCTTAACACATGTTCCTTTAACACTTGCAGCTATTAGCTCCAGGCCTGGTCTTAGAAACACAACTATGAATGAGACAAAATCATGTCTCCCTCACTGAGCTTACATTTTATTGACAGAGACAAGTAAGCACCAAGACATTTCCAGTCCAGTGTAGTCAAGACCAAAGGAGTTTGGGTACCATCCTAGTACTTTAGAAGTAGGAAAAGACTTTCTGGGAGAAATGGAGTCAGCGTAAACCTGGAAGATGAGCTGAAATGGGCTGCAGTCAAATGACAGTTCTTACACTTAAATGCTTTAAAATACTATATCCCTATTAAGGTAAATCCAAAAGTCTTCTTTGCTTTGCTTTGAACCTGATAATGAAAGGCCCTCTACTTCTATCCCCAATTACCTTTATAACTTCTAATCCCATTGTTTCTCAGAAGGCTTTATTCACCAAACCCTGCCTGCCCCCCTCTCCATTCCTTTGCCCTAGTTCATGCCTACCCCATGCTATCTAAAGTCTTCTCACTCAAGACAAGCACAGGCTTCTTCAACTTTGGAAAGCACTCTTTACTGCCCCAATGTTCAGGGACACCTCCCTTTCAGCATGCTGAGGGCATCTAATCTGCACCATTCCTTCAGCTATGATCACACACATTGGGCTTAGAGGTTCAATTCACCACCATCACTGACTTGTAGTAATACACAGGCCTCCAAACCAGTACCCCTGATTCCAGCCAGAATCACAATCTACTTGCCACATTGTCAGGATAAATGGTATCATATCTTCTCATCACACATGGTATGACCTTCCAACTCAGTATCCTGGTTTACCTGGTCTACCACTTCAACCCTATCTCACAGCACTCACCTTCTCACCCTTAAAATACCCACCACTGTTTATCTATTCCTCTAACTTGCCAAGCTCGGTTCCAGAAAGTATTTCTCTCCCCTTAATAATCTGCATAGATTAGGGGGGAAGGGAGGGAAGGGTGGGGGCAAATCCCTGAGATTACAATGTTGTGAAATTTATATATAAATAAAAAAAAGAAATAATAGACTGTAAATGATGGAATGATGTTAAATATTGAGCAAAGATACTCTCATGCAGTGTTACAAGTATTTGACACATGTACTTTGGAGAACTGTTTGTTGGTATATTTCCTAAAGTAAACATATGAATAGCCATGCTGAGGAATTTCATGTTAGATATGTAACAGATATATGCAAATATAGACATCAGGATTGTATGCAATAGCCATATATTTGTATTCTAAAATTGGAAATTATGTAAATATTCATCAACAACTAAATTTATAAATACATTGTAGTGTACTCATAAAATTAAACTGAATAAACTACTTTTTGAGGCAACAACAAAAAATAATCTGCATAGATTTCATGTGCAATTCACCTTCTTGAAAAGGACTTCTTTGACCAACTGCTGTGAAGAAGCTTGTTTTTTTTCTCCCTATATAGTACTTTCCATTATCTAACATTTTAATGTTTAGTTCTACCTTCCCCACTGGAACATCTCCAAGTGAGAATGTACTGTGGTTGTTTTATCTCCATGTATTACCACAGCTTAGAATGCTAGCGGCTTAAAAAGGATAAAACTTTAAAACTTAATGACTAAGTGGACCCTTAATTTGCATCACTCACCACTCACTTCCCCTGCTCATTCAGGCCTCATCTCAGTAAAGGAAGCTCCTTACCAGATCTATCCTGATTCCTCCTGTTCTCAGAGATTGATCATCCTTTCTAAAGTTAAGCTTCTCATAATAGTCCTCCAAACCATAATACCTTCACAGAAATTGTCAATATAAACCACTTGATTTATCATCCCCAGTGATACAGAAACAGGGTAGCTTGAAAAAGAGCTGTACCCCGACCTGAGGTAAATGAAAGGGGGGCGAGGAAGGAGGGAACAGGAGTTAGGGATATGAGAGAATGGCGGGAAATGTGAAAGAATGGTGGTGAGGAAAGAGAGAAACAGGAGTCAGGCCAAGTAGAATTAATAAGAGTTGACTGCCGTGAGCTCCTGGATGAGGTCCAGTATCCGGGGGGGGGTGGGGGGGTGGTGGTGGTTGTGAAGTCGCGCCCACGTGGAGTCGGTGTCTGCTTTTATAGGTGCAGGGACATGGAGGGTGGGTTTTGCTAGTGTGACAGGCAAGATCGCGGGCAAGGTTGCTCGCTGGATAGGGTGGGTGAGGCTGAAAACAGTCTCAGCTGTAGCCCGAAGGAAAGACTTGGGTTGGGTGGTATCCATGATCTTCTTAAGGGTGGAGGCTCCCAGCGCCTCCAGTCTGACCTTTCATGGAGATTCCCAGAGCCCCCAGTTTGACCTTTCAGTAAAGTAGTCAACAGATTATTTGTGTTGGTTTAATAAATGAATTGGGAAAGAGTGGCCCAGTTACGTGGGGGTCTACCCTGAAGGGCGATCTACAGAGTTGAGGCAAGATTACACGAACGAACGGCTGATGGGATTACTAAAATGGTCTGAATGGGGCTTGATATGGATAGCGAAGAGGTGCAGCAATTAGGGAGAGCCCGGCTATACTGGCTACCGCGCAAAAGCCATACCCTCGTGGAAGCAGTTCTCCCGGGTTCTGAGCCTCTCGAAAAGAGGCGCGCTTATCGCGTCATTCGTATGCGTGGCTGACCTGAGGTCACTTCCTCTTCCTTCCTTACTGGGACCTCTTGGAAAGCAGAATAAACAAAGGACTCTAGCCCTTTAATTATGCTGAGTTAAAACTGCTTAAATAAGCCGGGTGTGGTGACGCGCGCCTGTTGTCCAAGCGCTGGGAGGCAAGAGGCTTGGGATCGCTTGAGTTCGCGGGTTCGAGACTACTCCGGGCAAAAAAGCGAGACCTGGTCTCGAAAAAAGCAGCCAGGCGCCGTTGCGGGCACCTGTAATCCCAGCTACCTGGGAGGCAAAGGCTGGAGATCGCTTGAGTTTGTGGTATCCCGTGCAATTTCAGTCTGCAGTACCCTGGGCAACACAGCGAGACCTAGTCTCAAAAAACAAACAAACCGCTGCTTAAATAGAGCTACCGCCGCCCATCTGTGATGCTGACTCCTTTATGTTGAATCCCATCAGCTTTACTGTTCTTCCTTGATACCTACAGGATTAGAATTTCCATTATTTATATTACCCAGAGAGTTTAAGAACTCAGTCAGGTAACATAGGTATTGCCAGTTAAGTGGGAGAAAGCTAATTACAGCAATGAGCTAAGGCCATAACACAAGTATGTATGGTGTGTTCTGGTTGCATTATGGGGAAAATACTGCTCACTGCTTGGCAAGATCAGAGAGCGCTGAAAGATGCTTAGGAGTTACCAATCAGACAAAGCCTATCCCCTACCCCATTTCAAAGAGACCGGAAAGGATGGTAGAGGGGAAAGAGCACGCAGAGTGCCGGGAGATGCGCGGGAAGATGACGTCATCCACGAACCTCCCGTGAGCACCCGCGTGGACGGCGGTTCCTGGGCTCCTGGGGGCGGAGTCTGGGGCGCACCATGGCTGATTACTGGCCTATCCATCTTAGCTCTGTGAGTGTTGATTTTCGTACACCGTCCTTTTTAATCTTGTCTGTCCCGAATTTTTTCCTGCTGTTGTCCCTTCTACCTTATGTCTCCTGACTTTTCTGTCCGTGCCCGAGCGGCACGGCATCATGTCATACCACTCGTTCTGCGACTGTGGTGAAGTGGTAAACACTTCACCATCGACTCTGTCGGCTCTAAGCCCATTGGGAACCCAGAAGCGGACTAACGGCAAACACGAGCTCTGGGTTCCTGAGCGAGACCCTGTGATGCAGTTGTAGGGGAAAAGGATAATCAGGAAAAGCTTCTAAGATCCGAAGTATGCACAGGCGTTTGCAGCCCCCCCCCCCCAAAAAAAACAAAAAAACAAAAAAAAAAACGTTGCAGTGGAGGCAAAAACCTATTCAAAGGCTGGGCATGGTGGCGCATGCGTGTAAGCGGCAGTCTAGGAAGCCGCGGCCGGGGCTAGGGTTCGAGTATCCATCGCGGTTCGAGTCCCGCCGGGGGCACGTAGCAAGCCCTGGTTACAAAAAAAATATAGCTGGGCGTGGTGGCGCGCACCTGTAATCCCAGCTACCTGGGAAGCTGAAGCTGGGGACTGCTTGAGTCTGTGGTACCCCGGGCAACGTGAGCCTATGATTCCACAGGCAAAAATAGCAAGATCTAGTCTTAAACAAACAAACAAAAACAAGAATGACAGATCTCAGAATAGAGACTTAGAAAACAATCAGCATCTAGTGAAGACATATCCAGTTCATGAGGTCGAGGGAAAAAGTGTGTAGTGTTTTTAAACTTCGTCCTATATTTGTATTAATCTGAGAAGTTTATTTAAAATGTCTCCTGGGTCTCACTCCTCCCTGGATTCTGTAGTTGTAGTCCATTAATTTGTATTTTAAACAGAACTTATGTGACTGTGAGACAGTGGTAATTCTTTGAGAAACAGAAATACTCAGTGTACCAAGCAGTGGACAGGCTCTCAGAGGATCAGGAGCTAAAAAAGAAGACCCAGAGAGGAAGATGAAAGTATGAGAGTCTGGGCTTTAGTTATGTTGGTGGGGTAGTTCTGAATGATGACCTGACCCAGTTTTGATCTCCTGAGTATTTGGCAGAAGTGAAGTGAAGGTCATTGGTATACTGTCCACAAGTATATTGGAGTCATCTGGAATGTGGACACTGGTTTTTCAGACTCATAAAGATGGGCTGAATATGGAGGATTGACCTTTGAGGTCAATAGAGGAATGAGCTTTGGGGAACAAAGATGAAGTGGTAATTGTTTAAATTGTCTTTGGGGATCAAGAAAGGTAATGGTCCTACCCCTACATACTTTTGAACTCATAATTTTAGAATAAAGCTGCCACAAGAAGGGAGGGAGGGAGGGAAGCAAGGAGGGAAGGGATGGAAGAAAGTGGGAGGGAGAGAGAGAGACCAGAATTTGTGGTAATAGCAAGTGTACAGAGGTGACTCATTTTGTCTTTAGGAAGTCCACATCTTAACTGAAAAGACAGAACAAAAAACAATCCAGTAGGATTAGGTGAATTTAGCTTGTGGGAATTTCAAGTGCATGTAATTGACTGAAAAAAAGGAATGAAGGCATGGTGGCTTGTGCCTGTAAGCTTCAGCCTATGAAGCAGCTGGGGCCAGGGATCGTGGTTCAAGTCCCACCTGGGGCCCGTAGCGAGACCTAGTTCCAAAAAAATAGCTGGGCATGGTGGCGCGCACCTGTAATCCCAGCTACCTGGGAAGCTGAGGCTGGGGATTGCTTGAGTCTGTGGTACCCCGGTCAATGAGAGCCTGTGGTTCCATGGGCAAAAATAGCGAGACCTAGTCTCAAAAAAAAAAAAAATGAAATAAAGGAATGATTAAGGATTATATTGTGCACATGTCCTTTTTTATGTACCATTCATTGGGGGGTACATTTGCACATATAACTGTTTATTAGTACTACTATGTCCTATATTTTATGAACAATCTGAAAAAAATTTTGGGGGTGATTTTGACAGTTCTTATTTTTCAATTAATTGGCTTTAGAACCAGACTCCACTTTGTTAATATAGAGTCCTACTATACCTGGTGATCATTGCTTTTAATAACTGTTGTGGCAGCTCCAAAAAGGGAGTGGCATTCTAACAGGATTGGTCAGAGACAGGTTCACAGAGAAGTACAGTGTGTATTTCAGATGTACACTTACAGGGTTGGCACAGTTTTGTTAAAAAAAAGTGACAAGACCAATATTGGATGATTCCATAAGGTGATTGTATGATTGGATTAAGACTAATTTGAAGTTTCTTCAAATTCTAAACTCCATCATCTTCATTTATATGCCCTCTTGATTTGTTGACTTTTTTTTTTTCTAACCTTTTATTCTTCCCCAAGCTTCGTTGTAGGATAGGATGGTCATGAAGATATTTTAACCAGATTCATTTTCCTCAGGAGGAAGCCTGGTTTAAGACTGCCCAAACCTTCATCCAAGAGACCTTATGTCCACCTGGCAAGGAACCTAATATCCAGTTAACTTCATTAGTAATTGACTGTGTGAAGACTGTCTGGTTGTCCCAGGGAAGGAAACAAGGTTTTACACTGCCCCTTAGTTACAGGTAAGAAGCAGTAGGGTTGGGGAGGACAGGTTAAATTTGGCATTGAAATGACCTACATTTAAAAAGGGGAGAGGCCAGACACAGTGGTGGCACGTGCCTGTAAGCGGCAGCGTAGGTAGCCGCAGTGGGAACCAAAGATCGCGGTTCGAGTCTCACTGGGGCAACGTAGTGAGACTTAGTTCCAAAAAAATAGCTGGGCGTGGTGGCGCGCGCCTGTAATCCCAGCTATCTGGGAAGCTGAGGCCGGGGATTGCTTGAGTCCGTGGTACCCCGGGCAACGTGAGCCTGTGGTTCCATGGCCAAAAATAGTGAGACCTAGTCCAAAAAGAAAAGGGAGAGAAATGAGATGAGTAAGGGGAAACTTGCTAAAGGGGAGGAAATGGTAGTGTAACTACAACTTCTTCTGCCAGACTTTCCCATTCTCCATCAAGCTGCTTTCCTTTTACTATAGTTCTAAATTGGCAAGGAAAGGAAGTGAAAGGAGGAAGGGTGGATGCAAGAAAAGGAAGTGAAAGGAAGAAGGGGAGATCGAAAATTTGGGAAAGGGGCTTTCAAAGGGAGGACAGGCATTGATACAACTTTATTTTGTATATTAGGAAACTAAGATACAGAGATAAGATTTTGCCAGGTTTAAGAAGTCATGCTTCTAAAGTCTTCTGAAGGTTTTTCCTTTTACATTGCCATTTCCTAAAGTGTTCTAAATGATGTTATAAGCACCACAAGAAAAAGATTCCCTGACCAATTAAGTTTGAGATACATTGGATCTGATAAACTTCTCCACAAGAGTCCTGAGACTTCCATTAACATATTAAAGGTGCTGGAAAATTCTGCCAAGAGCAACCTGTTTACTGTCTGATAAAGTGACAACTGTTTGACTATGGGCTGTGTTATACCTGTGACTGTCTCTTTATTTTTATTGTATGTGCATCTACTCCTAAGCAGTACACAGAATTTTACATACCTTCATACATTATATGAAATGGTACTATACTATATAGATCTCTGTTGTTTTTTTATACATAACATTATGTTTCTGAGATTTATTCATATTTATTTTATGAATATTCATTTATTTTAACTTCTCTATGGTATCCCATTACATGAATAGACATATCACTTTATCATTTAAAAAATGAAAAATGTAGAAGTCTGTTTAATTTAATTTATATTTTATTAATCTGTTTTCATTTAAGTAAGTGGCTGTGTAACTTTGAGGTTATATTTTCACACCTCTATATGTGCCCATGCTTCACTCACCCTCTTCCAAATTTTCTCTGCCAGTGACCTGTCTCCTTACTTTCCCTATCCTCTCCTCTCTCTCCACTCTTCCCTCTGGTAACCAGTATATTTTCCCCAGAGCTTAAGAATTATTTTTGCTAGGCTTTGGCAGTATATGTTTTGGTTATTTTTACACCACAGATAAGTGAAACCATCCATTATCTGTTGTTTCTTTTGACTTATTTCACTCAGTGTTGTTTAACTTTGTTTAATTTGTTATTTTGCGAACTGATATTAGCACAGCATCCCCCCATATTCCCCCCCCCCCCGTACTCCTGTTTATGACAGTTTGAGAAACACTTTAATCACTTTGGCAATCTATCTCATTTAGTGCAGTTGAATAATCTTTGCTGAGAAGACAACTTAATTGTCCTGTTATCCAAAAATCATTAGTAATATTCTTTTTTTTTTTTGAGACTAGGTCTTACTATGTTGCCTGGGTTAGTCCTGAACCCAAGGACTCAAGTGATTCCTAGCCTGAGCCCCCCAGGTAGCTAGGATTATAGGTGTGCACTACCACACCCAGCTATTTTTTTAGAGCCTAGGTTGCCTAGGGTAGTCTCAAACCCTGGACTCAAGCTATCCCTGGCCCCAGCCTCCCAGCGATTGGATTATAGGCACACACCACTGTGCCTGGCTTTATTAGTAAAAGTCTGTGGAATTTTCTCACCCTTGTACTAATGGTAACTAAAAATGCTAGTCTAGCAGAGTGTAAATCAACACACTCCTTTCACTAAGAAAATCTTGCCCAGGCACAGTCAGCTGAACTAAACTTTGAGTTTACTAATAATGGTCAGAGACTCACTGCTCAACTTTCAAAAATTGTAACATTTTTCTATATTTGTTTCACTTCCTTTCTATAAAAAGTATTAAAAATGCTGTAGATTTAGTGATGCCCCTACCTGCTCTATCCTGACACAGTTCTCCCTTCCTCCTCTGCCCTGAAAGGAACTTTAAGCTGGGTATGCACAGTCCACCTCACTAGCCATATTGCTTTTCAGTGGAGTTGTACCCATTGGATGGGGGAAGCCCTGGACAGAACTACCTATCCACTAGTCATAGTTGAATGGATTGTGATTCCCATGTCGCCTATATTGCAATGAGGTCATAGTCTTTCACAGCTGAGTATGTGCTTAGTACTTCAGTGGTCACAGTCTAATGAAAGAAAGAGAGATTCAAATCTCTCAAAATTCTATCAGTACTAGAATTGAGAAGTGGTGAATCAGCAACATTTAGGAAACTTGGAACCTTTATAAATCTTTATTCTTCAGTATAAGCGTAAAATAGTACAATGTGTAGATGAGAGGAGTCTGTAAAGAATGGTAGGTGAGAGTAAAATGGAAAATTTTCGACTGTCTTTTATTCACTTTTTCATTCTTCACTGAGTGCTTGCTGTATGCCAGGCACTTGAAATTTGAAAAGCAATGTCAAATGCAAAGGATTTGAGGTTATTGTCAGTTTCCTGCCCCAAACCCTGAAGAATATGGGAAAAAATGACCCCTATCTTTACTGTTTTCCATCTTGAAGGTGTCTAGAATAAAGATACAGTTATTGCAAATTGCTTTTTTCCCTTGGACCTTTAGAAAAGTAGGGAAACATAGAGAAAAAACATGGACTTTTGAATAAGAAATTCCTGGCTTTGCCATGCCATTGTGTACCTAAATCTCTAAATTTCTTTGGTGGTGTTTACGGGGGTAGGGGTGGGGTGGGTGAAGGTTCAGTGTAATATTGAGGCAAATGGACCCAACCTATACATGTGCATAGCAGGGGCTCAACACATATAACTTTCTCTTTGCCTTTTATGTTCTCCAAGGCCATTTGGGAAAAAGAAAGCAGATGTGAAAGGGAAATGAATCGTCTAGTGCTAATTCCCACCATGAGTACTGAAGTGTGGTTCATGTTCATGAGCACAAGAAGGAAAAGTTGTGATGTTTTGTGACATTATCCTTTTTGTTTTCCATTCCAAAAACTTTGGGCATGCAAGTGTGTGGAATAATGGTGTTTATAAAGATATGAACTTGTTCCAACATTGATAAGTATTATCTGTGATACACCTCACAATTGACAGTGACACAGCAGAGTTGCAGCTCTTTGTTTAAGAATGATTAATCTTGAAGGAGAAGGACAATGATTTTCATGATGTGGAAGAGAACAAAAGAAAGTAAAAAAACAGAAATAAACCTTTGAAATCTGATCGTAGACCTGAGACTGCCAGTGGGGAAGGTGAACGGGGTAGTTACAAAGTGAGGAGGGAACCAATGGACTATGGTGCAGAATTATTAGGGCTTTGGCAGTAGGTGTGGTATGATAATATATATGTGTAGAGGTAAAAACCTATATACATTAAAAAAAGAAGAATCACTTGTCTCATGTATCTCTTGGGATATTTGAGTTTCCCAGCCAGTTTCTAGTACTGTAATATTCTAGACTAGGAAAAAAACCTGACTGGAGCCATGAGTTTGAGCCATTAGATGGGATACACAAGTGACCCCTTAGGAGTTCCCTGTGGTACTAACAGCTGAGATGCTGTCATGGGAGCTGTTTTATCTGTGTCACTTGTCATCTTAAGTCATCTTAAGTTTTATCTGTGTCACTTGTGTGCCACTTGTCATCTTAAGTGGCATTTGCAGTCACTTCATTTCTCTGGGTCTGCCCTGTGGTACAGTCTTATTCAAAGTACCATACAGCACAGAATTTCGACCTCTGCTCCCATCATTCTGCAGCTTTGTCTCAGTTCATGACCTGAAGACCCACCAGCGCCTCCCATGCTATAGCCACCTGTCTTGGAGCAGTAGTACATACCAAGCATGGGCCCAAGAAGCTGTACCCAGTGGAACTCCCCTACCTCGAGAACGATTGTTACTTCTAGGAACACTAACAGACCTATCGAAGAATTTAGAAAAAGAGTGCAAGAATGGAGGCCTTTATGTGAGCGATAACACTGGTATTCTGGACTGTGAGGTGAGTAGGAACAGAGAGAGGAAACATCCTTTGCCTCAAATCCTAACAAGAATGATATCTAGGGAGTGAGGCAATTAAATCTTTGAGGGAACAAGGATGGATGGGAGTTGATTGGATACTAGGGTTTTATTTAACCTCTGCCCTTGGTCTTTTTTAGCTCATAGATCTGGATCTTTCTTGGCTGGGCCATCTTTTTCTGTTTCCCAGTTGGAGTTACCTCCCTCCTGCCAAGTGGAATTCGTCAGGGGAAGGGCATTTGGAGCTCTGGGGTACCCCCGTGCCAGTGTTTCCCTTGACAATCAATCCTGCCTCTCCTTCCCCTCTCCCTGTTGTCTACCCAGAGGTTGCCTCTTATCTGCTCAGGCACAGGTAATTCTTCCCTCTGGGGAGGAGGGAACACTGTGAAACTGGGAGGAGGAGGATGGCTGAATGAAAGGAAGAAAAGAAAGGTATTGAGAGTAATATAGATGGATTGTCCAAATCAGGAATGGTGGGGCCTCTGCAGACGTGAAGAGCAGTGTCTACAAGGGAAATGTGCTTACCCAAAGATGTGGATGTTTACAGTAATAGCTTTGAGCTATGGTATTTTAACTCATGACTAGGTTATTCTTTACAGCAGAAGGGAGGGCAGTAGGGTGTAGAAAAAAAAAAAAATTTACTTAATCTCCTTTTTTTCTTCTTTCTTTAGAAGCAAGCTCAAAGTTGTACAGCCAAACCTGGCTGGGACACTGGTTCGATTGAGTGCTCTAGTGAAAAGTAAGAAAAAAACTTACTTCATCTTGTCTCTTGGTGCATCATCCCAATCTAGCTCTCATGTGTCCATCATTGTTCAGGTAAGGATTAGGGTAAATCAGGGACATGGAGGGTAAAAGGGGTGTTAAAATCCTTTTTTTTTTTCAGGTTTTCTTGCATTTATTTATTTGTCTAAGTAATGTTATGTTTTAACATTGAGTAAGTTTCTAGTGCACATCATTATAACATTATAGATCAATGTCTGTATATACATTTTACATTAAGTTTACCCCTTAATGTCCAGGTCTACCTACCACCACACCATTGATCCCTTTACCTAACTATCCATTCCCCTTCCCATCTAATAACCATAAATTGGTCTTTATCCAAACATTTGTTTTTATTTTTTTATTTTGTTTAAATAATATATTACATGTAATTTTTTTTTTTGAGACTAGGTCTCGCTATTTTTGCCCATGGAACCTCAGGCTCATGTTGCCCGGGGTAGCACAGACTCAAGCAATCCCCGGCCTCAGCTTCCCAGGTAGCTAGGATTATAGGTGCGTACCACCATGCCCAGCTATTTTTTTGGGACTAGGTCTCACTACGTGCCCCCGGCAGGACTCAAACCGTGATCCCTGGCCCCAGCCGTGGCTTCCTAGGCTGCCACCTATAGGCATGCGCCACCATGCCCGGCCTAATTTTTTTTTTTTTTTTTTTTTAAGAAACTAATCTCACTATGTTGCCCAGGGCAGTTCTGAACCCACAGACTCAAGTGATCCCTAGCCTCAGCCTCACAGTTAGCTGGGATTACAGGCATGTGCCAGTACACCCAGCTATTTTTTTGAGACTAGGTCTCACTATATTGCCCAGGGTAGTCTCGAACCCATGGACTCAAGTGATCCCTAGCCTCCACCTCCCAAATAGCTGGGATTACAGGCACACGCCACTGCGCCTGGCTACATATGTCATTTTAAACATTTCTTTAGTTAAATTTAAACTTAATTTAAATTTACAATATTATATATGATTCAGTGGTATAGGTTCACACCTCTTCACATATGTGTTACTACATTGCATTCACCACTGAGGTGACTGTAGTGTACAAAGTGATTCTGGCAGAAAGGCAACATCATGAAAAGCATCTCATGTACCATGTTCCCTGTCTCTGCACAAGCCAGGTTCCTGCCCAGCTGGTGTGGCACCGAGCTCTCTGGCCTGGTAGATCCTATGTGCTGACAGCACTGCGAATATCCAAGATCAGTGGCCACAAAAACCGTGTTTGGATGACCAGTTCCACCTCTCATCTGTTGCCGCTGAAACCAGAGTGTGTATACGAGCTGAACCTGGAGCTTGATGAACCCTTCTCGGAGGCAGATTCCAAGGCACTTCCAATGCCGAATAATTCCCGAGACAGGAAGGAACAAAAAGGCCTTGCCCGAGATGCCATACTGTTATCCTATACGGTGAGCATAAGGAAGTGATCCTAAAGCTCAGTGAACAGGAAATGTGGTTTTACCAAAGAGGGAGAAAATAGGAATCAACTGGACTTTTGGTCTCTTTTCAGGGGACGGTTACTGGTGTGCTCAATGAGCCTGCTGGCTTCTATGAGCTTGATGGGCAGCTGGGGCTCTGTCTGGCCTACCAGCAATTCCATGACCTCCGGCGGGTGATGCGACCAGGAGTACGTCTGGAGGTATATGATGGATCATATACTGGTGACATAATACTGGTGACAAAAAGAGGCCCCCTTAGCAGCTTCTTTTATGTTTATAGAAAGATCTTAAACCAAAATAGGGTGAGACGCTATAGCAAAACTATAAATATAAGAGTGTTGGAGGGTAGGGTTTGCTTACTTTCTATTTTTTTTATTTATTTATTTATTTTTATTTTATTTTATTTTTTTTTTTAAGAGACTAGATCTTGCTATGTTGCCCATGGTAGTCCCGAACCCAGGGACTCAAGTGATCCCTAGCCTCAGCTTCCCAAGGCTGGGATTACGGGTGCTCACCACCACGCCTGGCTTTGCTTACTTTTTAAAAGAATGATCTGGAGAGCTCAGATTAGGAAAGAATAGAGTCTGCAACACTCGGAGCAGGGATGAAGCCAGAACATCTTCGTGATTCACAGGAGACCTTCTGACTAGAGGAGGAGGTCTTGGGGCCAGGTTGGATCTAGGACCATTGTATCAGCTTAATGAGTACTAAATTGCTCTAGCCAAGAGACCTTGGGCTCACAGAGAGACTGAATGGAGCTCATGGGAGATAAAGGTTTACCACAGGGAGAGTGGGTTGTGATAGAAAGTGAGCCATGGAAACTAGAAGAAAATAGCTGTGTGGGAGAAACTGTGTCTCTCATAGAGCCCAGGGAGTGGAGAATTGCCGTCAACACTGCCTGAAGACTCAGGGCCTTCACCTCTGCTTTCCCAATTTTTCTGTTTTCCCCCAGCTCCAGGATGTTCACCTCCTTCAATCCTTAGGTGGAGGGACAACAAAGCCAGTGCTAGCCCCCTGCCTCCGTGGTGCTGTGCTGCTTCGGGGCTTTTCATGTCAGATGCCTGAGATTCAGTCTTCCCACCAAGGCCATGGGGCCTCCCTGTATAACCAGCTATCATGGGAACGTCAGCTAGGACTTCCCCTCTACCTGTGGGCTACCAGGGTTCTGGAGGAGCTAAGCTGCAAGTAAGGAGGATAAAGGTCTGGGCTGGGGAGTTGGTGGGAGTAGATTTCTCCATAAGGGAAGCAGGACCCTGGCAAAGATAGGGTCTTTGGGGAAAGTGACTTAATTTCTTCCCCTGGCCAAGGCTTTGTCCTCATGTGCTGAGACACTGGCAATTCCTGTCACATTCCTCTCCTGGAAACCCCAGTCTGGCACTACAGCTCCTGACTCCTGTCCTGGATGGTCTAGCTCCTCTCTGTAGTCCCAGTCGGAATGCACACAATGAAATCCTTGAAGAGCCACATCACTGTCCACTCCAAAAGGTAGGAGGATGTGGGGGGAGGTGGGTGGGGAGCTAATGCACTGGGGGACACTTGGGATACACAATCTCATTTTTTTCCCTGACAGTATGTTCCACTGCAGATTCCATGTTCTTTCCCGACTCTGGCTGCCATGAAAGAGGAAGGGAAGTGCAGGGCCTGGGAGACCTTTGACCCTAAAGTCCTTCTGCCCCTCCCAGAGGCTTATCACCTGACTAGTTGCCAGCTCAATCAGCGCCTGGCCTGGTCCTGGCTCCGTCTGCTGCCCTGTGCCTTCAAGCCAGCTCGGGTAAGGGGGCTCCAGCATGACTTAAGGGACTTCTTATTGCCATCCTCGACATCAATACCATAATCATATCCTATCATTTTGACTGAACAAACCTCATTAGACTGCTCTGCCTCTTAACCTGTCCAATTAATTCTCTCTTCAGCAACAAGAGTGGGTCACAAAACATTTGCTTTAAATTCATCTCATGCACATAAAATACAAACATCTTATTATTTCCTTTGAGGTTCCTGCATAGTCTTCTACCTCTAACCTCTGTATATTTTCTCTCCTACTACTAAATATGTAAACATTTGTGTTTTTCCTTGTATATATTCCTGGTTGAATATACATGGTTCTTTAAGGTCATTAACTCTGTGTTTTTTGTTCACTTTGTATTTAACATTTAATACAGTGCATGACACATTGTATATTTTTAATATTTGTTTGATAAATACTGGGTACCATGACCTTCATCTCCCTGCAGGTTCTACTTGGGGTTCTGGTGGCTTCATCTCGTAAAGGTTGTCTACAACTTCGAGACCAGAGTGGCTCCCTCCCCTGCCTAATCCTGGCCAAGCACTCACAGCCCCTCAGTGATCCCAGGCTCATAGGTTTGGAGTTCAGAGGTGGAAAAAATATGGTGGTAGGGTAGAAGTTATCAGAATTGGAGATGATGGGGGGCTTGGGAGGAAGTACCTGCCGAGTTTTTCTAGAGATACTGAAATGGTGTAGTTTTAGGAGACTGACTTTGGTGGGTAGAGATAGGAACAAGAGGTTCCCTACCCAGAACTCCAATTCCCAAAACTCATTTCTATCACCATAGCTCCTAATAGGCACACCAGGATGAAAACTCTCATTTCCTCTGTTCTTAGTTTTGAAAAGCAAGGTGTTATTTGGACTTAGAGAAACCCTAGAAAGGAAAATTCCTTAGGTCTTGGAACAGGGCTAGGAGAATGGGCACAACTGGATCTCTGTATGGAATAATTTCTCTCTTAGAGGCATCCCTCTGTGGTGGAGGTCAAGCCTTGTGTAGGAGGAGCTCCGGCCTGGCTTGGGTAGGTTCGTCTGCTTGACTGCCATCCCCTCTCTTCTTGCCAAAGTAGAAAACTTTCTTTCTTTAGGCTGCCTGGTTTGGGTAGAAAGGTTCCAGCTGGTCATAGAGAGGAATGTGAGAAGCAGCTTCCCTTCCTGGAAGGAACTGAGCATGACAGACTTCATCCAGGACCAGAAAGCCAGGTTGACTCCTTGGGGTAGTGGCTGTACTCTGAGACTCTGAGGGACAGGGGAAGGGCCTGACACAAACAGTAGAACACTGGCTCAGAGTATCCAGTGTCTCAGTGCTTACATTGCTAAGAAACCTATTCCTTGTGTCTCCCAACAGAGTCTACGTCCAGTTCTTTCTGACTGATGCCTTGATCCTGCCTGTGCCTAGACTTTTGCTTCCCTCAGCTATCTCAGCACCTTCTCAGAATGAACCCACCATCCAGGATGATTCCCACATAGGACAGAGTCGTCTTTTCTTTCTCTCCCACAAGGAGGCACTGATGAAGAGGAACATTTGTATTTCTCCAGGGTCCCTAGAGGTACCCAAACCCACTCTCAGTTTCCACATATCAGGAAACTGGCTTGGGGGCACCCAGAGGAAGGAAGGGACAGGATGGGGCCCACCTGAGCCCAAGGGAGTTGATAACAAGAATCAAAAGGTAAACTGGGACAGCAAAGACCTATTTGACTTCCTTTCCCAATTCCTTTGTGGAACCTTACAACATTGCTCTCCTTCCCTTGCAGGTTATCCTCCTTTTCCTTGACTCCTCTGTTCGCTGGTTTGAGTTCTTGCATCCAGGGCAAATATACCGGCTTGTGGCTCCTGGCCCTCCTGTGAGTGCCCTACTACATTACACCCTTCTTAGAAAACTTTTCCTTTGGGGTCTAGAGAAGAAGTACTAGTACCAAGTCACTATAGATCTCCTAGAAGCAGGGTGAATTTAGATCAAAAGGAAGGCCTACCTTCATCTAGATCACTTCTTTTTTTGGGCCCACAAAGAAAACTAGTTGGGTCATAGTATTTTGTGAGCCTCCCCTCCAAACCAGGACTTACTCAGAGACAATCATCTTTCCATTCCTGGCAGGCACCACTGTTGTTCAAGGAGGGCAGTTTGTCTTGCATTTCACAGCGTTCACTGGACTTGGCTGGCTGTGCATCTTGTCTCACTGTCCAGAAGGATTGGACCCTGGAACTTGAGCATTTCCAGGACATCCCAGATGTGCTGGGTGTCCACAAGGCATTGCCTGAATCCTCACTAACTGACCTACTCAGTGGCAAGTAAATGTCTACCAGGTTCTCCAGCTAGTTAGACTGCCTTCTCCCTGAGCTGTGGTTGCACTATTTTTTATAATGTGATTCAGTTTCTAGAGGAATGCATGATGTCAGTGTAAGGTGGAAGTTGTGTTTCCCCCAGCATGTTACATTTTTGAAATGATCACTAGCAAGCCTTCTCACCATTATGGAAAAGCTGTAACAGTTAAAGGGAATATGAGAAACAAAAAATGTGAGGACAAAGCCAAAATTTATGGCAAAGTACAGTCCTTTCATTCAGAAAGTGATTGGCTGTGTCTTCAGGACTCTTTTTTGGGGTAGGTCTGTGCAAATGAAAAGGCTGCAGAGATATTTTCCCCATACAGCCAGGCACGGTGGCTCTTGCCTGTAAGCTTCAGCCTATGATGTGGCTGGGGCTAGGGATCGTGGTTCGAGTCCCGCTCAGGGCAACACAGCGAGACCTAATTCCAAAAAATAGCTGGGCATGGTGGCGCGTACCTTAATCCCAGCTACCTGAGAAGCTGAGGCTGGGGATTGCTTGAGTCCATGGTACCCTGGGCAACATGAGCCTGCAGTTCCATGGGCAAAAATAGCGAGAACTAGTCTCAAAAAAATAAAATAAAAGTTTCCCCATGCAAAAATCAAAACCACAAGGCTTACTGAATTGTCTCATTTTTATGAAGTGAATGTTTCAGGGACCTGTGATAAGAAGAGAACATACACCTTACAACAAAAAGCTGCAGATGGACTTGGCTAGCTGAGATTTTAGTTGTAAATGCAACTGAAGATTTAATTTTACTGATATGCTTCTGGTTACTAAGTTGTTACTTCTGGTTACTAAGTTTAGGTTGTGAGCGATCTGCCACATTCTGTTTTCCTAATAAGCCCTGTTATTTCATTGTGTAGTTTGATAGCACATGAAGTATTTTTATGACCTTATGGATGATGATATAGCAGATATTTTAGCTCTTTTTTCTGTCCCTCCATTCTCTGCTTTCTATAACTCCAGTCTCACTTAATTTTTTTAATACTCAAAGGGGCAAGTTTATTATTAAAAGGGAGAAAAGAGTAAAGAACCCTTGCATAAACACAAGGGGACAGAAAGAGCTGCCCCCGAAAGGGAAAGATCTTTTAAGAGAGGCCTGCGTAGTCAGAGGTGGGTGACCTTGGGAGGAGAGCTACCTCTGTTGCTTTGCAGTGAAGAGAAGTTTCTGCATAGTCATACGTGGACAGGTGGGCAGGAAAGGGAGAAAGCTGGTGACGAGCATCGGCATAGGCAAAGGTGGGCAGAAGGGCTGCTACCTCCATTCTCATTTTATTTTTCTGACCCTCCAGTGTCACTGATTCCTTGGTGTCTTTGTCAGCTGAGATTTTGTCACGAACACTGACTGTACCACTTTCAGCCTCTCTCTGCACAAAGTCTGGTAATGTCTCCTCCTTTGGGGGGAAGGTATGAAATAGAGTGATAGGATTTTGTGCTCTAGACAGTAGACAGATACCACTGACTGTTCCCCTTTCTACCCTAGGGAGCACTGGGGCCATCAGAAGGTGTATGAAGCTAACTGTTGCTCTGGAAACAGCTGACTGTGATATCCCCCCTCACTTGGACATATATATTGAAGACCCACACCTGTCTTCCTTACTAGGACTCCTTCCAGGAGCCCGAGTCCACTTCAGCCACCTGGAAAAAAGGGTTTCCAGGTGATGATCTAAGTAGCTGGTCTTGCTTCCTCTCCCTAGTAATATGATTCTCTTGAATGCTCACCCCTTAATTGTGCTGCAGTGGCACCTTCTTTGTACTACTGCCTGTGATATGTTAGTCTGATAGTTATACTCTCCACCTACATTGGTTTTTCCAGACCAGTTCTCCCCTCTCTTTCCAGAGAACCAAGCCCAGAGTTCATCCCAAAGGGGGTGTCACCAAGTCCTGAGATAGTTACTAATTCAATTTGACTTATTTTTACTCTTCTTCCTCTACTTGCAGATCCCACAATGTTTATTATTGTTTCCGGTCATCCTCTTATGTGCAGGTCCTGAGTTTTCCTCCCGAAACTACAATCAGGTTAGTGTCCTAGACTCTGATCCTCAAACTTCATAGCTTTGCTTCTGCATCCCAGTCATGTTCCTGGTTCTGGAGTTTTTGCTCTAACTACGGTTTTCTCCAATCCCAGTAGAATGTATTGAGTCAGAAGGATTTCCTCTGCTCCAAATAAAAAATGCCCAATTCCTAACTTACCATGTTACTCTAAAGGATTAGTGTTCTACTCCCTTAAGACTTTTTGGTCTAAAATATCCTTCTTGGCCAACATCATTTCTCAAGCCTGATAGCAATCGAGAGCAGGAAGCAAACTATAGGCCATTAGGCTCCTAGGAGAGCATGAAACCTATTACTGTCCCTGGCATATGACTTCTAAGTCTTTCCACACACACCCTGCCTTCAGAACTCTGTTGGCTTTTCATGACCTTCTTCTCTCTTTTTAGGGCTCCCTTGCCCCACATCTACCTGGCTGAACTTCTACAGGGTGACCACCCCCCATTCCGGGCCACTGCATCTTGCCATATCGTTTCTGTCTTTAGCCTTCAGCTTCTCTGGGTGTGTGCTCATTGTACCAGCCTCTGCCCCCAGGTATGGAAGGGAATGTCTAAACCGGGTGCAAGGGTACCAGGGGGATACGATGGGACCAAGAGGATTTTTTTCAAAGCAGTTTCATCCTAGGGAAGGTGTACTCGTCAAAGCTCTACTTGCCCCACTCAGACATCTGTATGCCAGGCCAGTATCAGGTGAGAGCCCAAGGTGGGCACCCATTGCACCATATTTACTTTGCTGTTAACACACCTCTGTCTCTTTGCTACCCCTGAGTTAGGATACTTCCTGGCCTGTGGGAATTGCTTAATAAATGTTAATTATTGAATGAACGCCCAAAGGTGACATGTTGAAAATGGTGGGGAGAAAGACATATTGAGTCCAGGTGACTGGCCACCTGGTTTTGCTGTAGAGTTTCTGTTTTGTCCCCAGATTCCTGGTGGAGGATGGGACTGCTGAAGCTGCAGTAACCTGTAGGAATCATCATGTGGCAGCAGCACTAGGTCTGTGTCCCAGTGAGTGGAACTCCCTCCTAGAGCTTGTCCGAGGACCTGGGAGAGTAGCTTTGCAATTTACAGGCCCTGGAGTGCAACTTAAGGTGAGACATGACCAGGTGTGGGGCCTCAGATTCCTGAGGGTTTAAATGAGGACTTTTGAGTTTGAATTCTGATTAATCCTGAATTTTCCTTTCTAGTCCACAGCCAAGATTGATGAATCCTTGACCTTCTTCCTCCAGACTCTTTGTACCAGCTCCTCTGTCCTCCGCCCTATTGTGCTTTCTTTTGAGCTTGAGAAGAAATCCTCCAACATTATCCCTTTAGGTAAGAGTTGGCAGGGTAGGGTATAAATAAATAGATCCGGAGCAGAAGAGGATTGAGGGATTGATAGAGAATTTCTGGAGTAGGGGAGGAGAATGGTGGAGCTGGACGAAAACCGCATATATTAGATATGTGTTCTCTTCCTTTTCTATCTCAGAACCTCCTCGGCTGCAACGTTTCCAGTGTGGGGACCTCCCTTTCCTGACACATGTGAATCCCAGGATCCGACTGTCATGCCTCTCTATCCAGGAGCCTGAACACCCTGGCTCCCTAGGGGCCTTTAATTCCTCCTGCTAACCTGAACCACAATATTGGTCTGAAAGTTCTTCCCACCCTACTGGGAACTTTGAGGCCTGGGCTTGTCATGGCCTTTACCTTCTCTGTGATTGAAGCAAGATCTAGACCCCGTGTTTCCCAAAGTGCTACTCCTTCATATTCTAGTGTCAGTCCTCCCTTGGGAAAATTGTGAAAACAGGGAAATCATGTCTTCTGTTCATATTTCCTCTCCGGTTGACATTAACAGGTAGCCCTAAGCGCCTGGGTTCTGCCTTTGTGGCAGGGACAGAAAGAATGAAATCCTTGCCCCCTGTGGGGGTGTTTGTGAGAAACTCCTTAACCAGCAATAAAGCTCTGGTGATGTTTCTCACTTGTGCTCATCTTTAGGACCCCAGGCTTCAGGGTGTCTGTGTTCATTTTGATTTTTGTTTGCTAGTAATACCCAAACTGATTTGGAGCAGAGCTTCTGTAGAGCAGAGGGAAAATGATACCAGTGTCACACTCTGAAAGGAGTAAATGCAGGAGATAGGTCTGGGAAAGACAACATTTTTATGATGATCTCAGTCAACAAAGGTTAGCCCAGGAAGAAGTAAGGTGTGTAAGCATGGAGTTATTGGGAAGTCAGGATGTACCCATGATGAGGAGGAGCCTTGATGAAATTGGAGTTGGTATATGCTAGAATCCCAAGCAAAGGGGTTTAGTCCTCAGGTTTTTCCAAAGGCCTGCTCAAAGACAGTACTTTGATCAACACCATGAAACTTGCAGGATTTTTAGGCCAGAAATGACAAAATTCAGTGTTGCAGGAGCAATTTTTACAAATTTGGCCAGTGTTCTCCAGTTTCCCTCCCAGAAGCCATTTTCTAGATGCAGAGGTAGAGCTTAGCTACACATTTTGCAGCTGATCAAAGAGCATTTTTCTTCTTGACTTTTAGGGATTACTTCCAGTTACTATGTGGTGTCTTTAGATGGTTAGTGGCACACAAGAATTTCACTTTTGGGTAGACATACCTGAACTTAAATGATACATACATGAACACTTAAGAGAGATCCTCCCAAGGACTGGCCGGTTAGCTCAGTTGGTTAGAGCGTGGTGCTAATAACGCCAAGGTCGCGGGTTCGATCCCCGTACGGGCCACAAGCTCTTTTTTTGTTGTTTTAAAGTCCTTATCTGGCTTCTCCAAGAAGTTACTCTAAGGCAGTTGACTTCTGATTGCAAATCACGTCCGACCCACTACTTCTCGAAAACTTCTAGCGCACTCCTTGGTCTGAAACTAAATGTTTTCCTGTTGCTTCCACGTCACCTCCTTCCTGGGAACACGTTGTTGGAGGCCTATGGGGGGAAAGATCTTGCACCACGATCCCAGAAAGGGGCAGGAGACATGAGACAGTCGATTACAATTCTGTCCTACTCCGACTGGAATCGGGAAAATTTGAGTTTTTTGGAGTGTGGGAAGTATGAAAGGCTGAAGAAAAGAGAGCGCCGAATCCTAACCACTAGATCACCAGGGAATGCCAAAAAAGGCTAAAGAAAAGAAGCTAAAAGAGAGAGGTGTAGTCGTGGCCGAGTGGTTAAGGCGATGGACTAGAAATCCATTGGGGTCTCCCCGCGCAGGTTCGAATCCTGCCGACTACGGAAGCTTTTTTTTCCTTCTTCTGCAGCACATAATTCGTGCCCAAGATTAGAGATCGATGAAGTGGGCGGCAAAGAAATGAGGAAGCCGAATACTTTCGGCTAGGATTGATATATTTGGTTTAGTTCTTAACAACAGCGCAGGAATCCCATGGTTGGATATTTGAATTCAAATCAAATGAATTTTCCATAATTAGATTTAGAGAATTCTGGAAGTAGCTACGTGGCCATAAGCCGAGAGGTATATTTCTGTAGGTCAGCTCCAGAAGCTTACCTAGTGTCTTTGGCGCCGTGGCTTAGTTGGTTAAAGCGCCTGTCTAGTAAACAGGAGATCCTGGGTTCGAATCCCAGCGGTGCCTTTATTCAGTCCGGGGAAATTAATTTCTTGCATTTTGCTGCTAAAGCCATCTGCCCAAAAAGATTTATCGTTTTTATACAAAAAGATGAAAAGATGCCCCGTTTCGCGCTCGGGTAACCCATATTTCCTTCTGCGAGGAGATGCCAATCTAAAAGCTGACCCTGTATCCTTTGACACTTCCACTTTCCATCGCCCAGCTGATGCCACAGCAAGCTTGTTGCAGGTAGACTAGACTTGCCTGCCACTAGCACAGGGGGAGTTGCCCAGGCCCTCTAGGTCCCCTAGAACATGAATCGCTTTGTTTGGTTTGGTTCATTGGTATGCTACTTTTTTGGGTTTAAGCCTCAATGTACACACACACTTTAATGAAAGTGCTCAAAGGAATAGATACACAATAACAGTGCGCTAAGGACAGCAACAGGCTGTTATGAGAACATAAAGGAAGCGGTCTAAGAGTGGAGAGTGGTCAGAGGAAGCGTTATTGGGGGAGGTGAGCTAAATCATAAAGATTAGACAAAGATTTGCCATAAGTTCTATTAAACAATTGCTATGTAACTATGTAAGCTGGGAACACAGCTTAGAACGATCAACAATTTTTAAAAATGAAATTATATGATATACTAAATAAATGATACATAAAATAACACCAGGGATCAGAGAGTAGGAGAATGAAGGGGAGACAAGGATTCTTTATAGAAATATCAAAGATTTGCACTAGAAGAGATGGAGAGAAGGGAATGAGTTCAAAATGTGTTTAAGACAAAAAGCCACAAGAGATTAAATAACTGATAGATTGTAAAACCTGGAGAGGGAAAATTTCAGGATAATGCTAGGTTTCTGTTTTAGGGAAGTGCTGGGGCTGGGTGTTATACCTCAAATTTACCCCTCCACCCCCCATCTCTTTCAAATAATTGTGACTGCCCAAAGTTATACCTTAGAACTCAATATTTCTGTGTAAAGCTTAAACAACAGTTCTTGGGTTGTAAAAGTGGGGTCCTTGGATGGGGCTTCAGAATATCTGTGAACTACCTGATATCACATGCTGTTTTCTAAGAAAAATGGCCATAACTTTTATCATGCTCCATAAGGAATTTAAGACCTCTGGTGTGCAGGTTAAGTTCTCAAGACCAGGGAGGTAACTAAAGACTTGGTGGGGGGGGGTGGTGGAATAGGGGATGGGGAGGGGACTGGGACCCAAGAGGAGGCACAAAGGTATTCGAAAGGATAGGGGGAAGATTCCAGAAGGTCATTTCTGAGCTGATCTTCATGCATCTGAGAGTTCCGGGGCACTGACAAAGGATGGGCTGCTCTCTGCTGCCCTTCCCTGCTGTCTAGTCACGAACACATGGGAAAGAAAAAGCAAAGAGTTTAACCACTTATTGAAGTCCCTCCACTAAAATATTTGTGGGCTGGCTATCAAGAAGGGACTGGCCCAACAAATCCCACGACCGGGGTGTAAAACAAGATGATTGAACCTAGAGATGTTACCAGGGGGTTGAGAGCCAAGGAGGGTTGGAGCTCTACTGGAGGAATCCCATCTCCCCCCTCCCCCCCATGAGGCAGGACAATGTTTCTGCAACTGACCCCTCCAGATCTTGCCAGGACGCTTGGCAACCCTAGGTGAGAGTAAGGTGAGAGTGTTATAAGTGCAGTGACTAGCTGAGCAGCCCTGACTGCTAGTCGACTTAATCTACTACAGGCCTTAGGTTATGTTCATGAGGTTGCTTACCAGCCCCTTATCTTCTTGGGGCCTTAAGGGACTGATTAGAGATTCCTTTCCTCCCACCCCAGGAGATTAATTAGAGAGCAAAGGCTAGAGGCAACTTGATTTTATAGCAGAAAGTCCTGGGACCAGTGCTGGTGGGACTGTCAGACATCAGGGATGGTCCTGGTCACCTGGGCTGGTGCCCTGCCAGGCCCGTGCAGATTGGAAACCTGTCCAGCAGCGACACCGCTTTCAGCTGGGAGTTACATTCCCAAACCCAGAAGACACGGAACCAGCAACAGGTGACAGATGCCAGAAACGATTTCGGAGAAGTGCACCACATCTGCCCTATAAGTTCCCGATGTACTCAGCCTGACTATCTGCCTCACCTACTCCTGGAGATCCGAGGAGCTTCATCTGTTGCTGTCCAGGAGAGCAAGTCCACACCCGGGGAACAAAAAGAGGACATAGTCTGAAAACCAAAAAGAGAAGTTCCTGGAGCCAAACACAGACCAACAGCTTGCAGCGAGAGGAGCTGGAGTGACCAGAGGGAGGAAAGAGGGGAATGGGGGTGGGTGCGGGTGTGGTAGGGAACTAGGGGTACAATACAACCATGCAAGCATGACCGATGTTGTATGATAATTACAATATAAAATATTAAAAAAAAAAGATTGGAAACCTGTCCTACTCTACCTTGTCTGTCACTCATTTCAACCATGCCTCCTCTGTGGATCATCTAGGCCCCGGGAATTCATCCCTTGCCTGGGCATGGCAACAGGGTCCGGGGTGGACTGTCGACGGGTCTACCTGTCACTCCAGTAGGGTGGACGGAGCGACAGAGAGGCACTAATGTTCATGTACGGATCTCACAGATCATTAATTGTCCCTAACCACTCAATCCCAACGTTTGTCTTCGAAGCTCTGAGCCGGAGGACTGCGTCTGGAGACGGCCAGCGGAGGCGGGATGTAGTCCAGACTCCAGGTCGTGGAACGGCGGCAAGACAATGACAATAGGGAGCGGGGACGCAGTTGTCCAAGATAGTCCAGGAGGGCTGCGCCGGGGAGAGGCCGAGACCACACCCTGCTACTTCCCCGACGTTATTTCCTGGGAGGAGTTGGAGGTTGCTGGGTCCCCGAACCAAGAGATTTCCTGTGCTGGGGTATTCAGCATTAAGACTAGAGCACTTGGCAGGGCACCTGGACCTTTCCACCATGAACTGTGACCCGAAGCCAGCAAAACCTGGAACGACCTCTAAATTTGTCCGCAACCGCTACCGCGCGTCGGCTCGTTGGTCTAGGGGTATGATTCTCGCTTCGGGTGCGAGAGGTCCCGGGTTCAAATCCCGGACGAGCCCTACTCTTTACTTTTTCTGGCTACGGGTACTCAACAAAGTACCTCTCGGTTTAGAAAACTATACTGGAAATTGAGCAACAATAACTAATAGGTTGAAAGCAGTTGTACTTGGAACTCCGTTGTTCTGAGTGGATATTTCGTGTGTCAGAAGTAAGTGCGCAGCGAGTAGTCTTTCTCCTTTGGCAAGCTGGAGATTCTCCAGGCATGGACGCCCAGTCTTTGGCAAAACACTGCTCCCTCCCCTCCTTCGTGCACAGTGACACTCTTCAGCCGTCAGACCCTGCTTTGGGCTTGATTGATGTCTACCAACCTATAGTTGCGGATGATGACAGGTAGTGAAATAGGGTGAACCTGCTCAGGGGTGTATTTGGGAGAGCCCAAGGATTGCAGAACTCGTCTATGCAGCCTTGTAGGTTGTATCCCTCACTTATTCTCGTTTCTTTTCCTTTTGAAGACCTGAGTTCTGTTGTGGACTAGCATGAGTACAAGTTTCTAATTAGTTTTTCTCAATAATGAAAAGAGCCAGAGCTCTTGAGTTAGGGCCATGATTCCGCGGAAATACTAGATCAACGATTTGGAGAAGCGTCATTTCAGCTCAGTCCTCGTTAGTATAGTGGTGAGTATCCCCGCCTGTCACGCGGGAGACCGGGGTTCGATTCCCCGACGGGGAGGAGCGCACTAGAACTTTTCTTCCCCATTATAAATCCAGCTGCCTTTGAGTCCTGGGGTGTAGGTTTTATAGAAACAGAAGAGCACTAGCAACACAGTCCCTCTCGAGTTTGCATTATGAATTTCAAGTTTCTATTTTACTTCAAGTAACTTGCATTTTAATTGTGTGACAAAATTAGCGTTTTTCTTGGTTTAGTGTACTTATCAGACATCCGTTGCCTATAACTTAAAAATACAGATTGGGAAAGAAGAGCACAAAATACACACTGGCTGCGTAATCCCACCGCCAAACTTGATCTCCTGCGCGGCCCGCTCTACTACACACTAACAAATCTTTCTATTCTAAAACTGAAACGAAGCAAGGAGTTTCATGCCACGCGGCGCCCTCCATCAGCGCAGCATCCTACACCGTAGTCCAGGGTGTGGAGTCTGGAATTATTTGTTAGTTTCATTTTCTCAGCTTTTGTCTGTGGGTTGGCATCCGTTCGAGATACAGTGCACAAGTACCATGAAGATGTTTCTGTAAGGTAGGTAACGGATCCAGGTCCCAGGGAACGGGTATTTCACGCAAACCTCAGGCTAGAGCCAATGAAAACACGAGGAAAACTTAAAAGTAAGATTTTGCGTTGGCCGGGAATCGAACCCGGGTCAACTGCTTGGAAGGCAGCTATGCTCACCACTATACCACCAACGCTCACTAGGAAAGCAAGTTCCTCAAATTGATTGTTATAGATCTTGGCAGGGTAGCTGCTCAAATGTTAGGATTTAGGTTCTGAGGGTGAAATGAAGACAAAAGTATGCCCGATGTCTCGGGCCTACCCGTGTGAGGAATACTCGATTCCATCACCTCCAGTGTCCCATGGAAGACTGAATTTACACACTGAAAAACATGGTTCAGAGAAGCCAAGTAAAATTGGTTTTCTGAGTCACTAGCAGAGCTGGGATTAAATCTAAGATTTGTCTGGAAAGCCAGGACTGCAGTAACACCGTTTCATTCCCAGAAATGCCCCCAAACGTTTTACTGTTGAGTGTGTTTAGTGTACCTAGGTTAAACAGTCAGATTTAAAGCAAGTGCTCCTACGCACACTTTATCCAGAAAAGGAATTTTAAATCCTACGTGTGCGCGCATGTAGGTCTCTCGACTTGGTGAACCAGACAAAACCTTGCGGGAGGGACGTGAGGATAAAACTCCGCCCCTAGTTGCTGACGATAAGTCTGTTCACCAGATCTGGCAAGCCGCGGACTCGGGGAGGCCTCGTGGCGCAACGGTAGCGCGTCTGACTCCAGATCAGAAGGTTGCGTGTTCAAATCACGTCGGGGTCAAGAAAGATTTTTTTTTTTTTTTTTTTTTTCCCCTCTCTGCCTTCTGGATAGATTTACACTGACAATTCTCCGGAAACAATATCTCTTCTCCATCTGATAATGGACATTCACATTGTTCCCATGTATTGGATATTGTAATATTGTAAATAATTCTACTATGGACACTGGCGTGCAGCTCTCTTCTCAAGTTAGTATTTTTTTTATTTCCATTAGAAATATTCCATGGGAAGCTGAGGCTGGGGATTGCTTGAGTCTGTGGTACCCCGGACAACGAGAGCCTGCGGTTCCACGGGCAAAAATAGCAAGACCTAGTCTCAAAAAAAAAAAGAAATATTTCAGAACTGGATTTGTTGAGTCAGATGGGAGTTCAATTTTTAAGTTTTTTCTATCTTCGATACTGTTTTCTACACAGCCTTACCAACTTACTGTCCCCACAGTGCACAAGTTCCCCACATGCAGGCAAGCATATATTATCTCCTTTTTGATAGTGGTGGTTCTAACATGTAAGAGGATAGCTCATTGTGATTGTAATTTTCATTTCCCTAAAAACCCTTGATACTAAGTATTATTTTTCATGTTCTTGTTGACCTGTCAAATATTTTCTTTGAAGAAATGTCTACTGCAGTCCTTTACCTACTTTTTTTTTAGTCCTGATAATATTCTGAAACCTGTTTTATATAATATCATACAGTCACTTTAGCTGTCTTTTGGTTAGTTTCAAAATGTCTAGTCTACTTATGTCATTTACAGCAACATGGATGGAGCTAGAAGGAATGTTAGTGAAAATTAGCCAGAAAGAAAAAAAGAAATATAGGATGGTCTCACTTATATGAGGGATACAGGACAAACAAACAAACAAGCAGACAAGAAAAATTTTAAACTGACAACAGATCTAAAGCATTGGACAAGAGAGGAGGAAAAGAGTAAAATAGGGGAGCGACATGGCACAAGAGATAAAGAAAGAGCACGCGTGATAAGATGATGGGAGAATATCAGGGTAGACAATGATGTAATATATATGTGTGTGTATGTATTTGTGTACAATCAATTAAAATTTAATTTAATTTGATTTAAAAACAAAATGACTAGTTTGCTATTTTTTTCCATTTTAAAAAAATAACTAGTTTTAATGATGTTTCATTATTTTACATCCTTCTTAATTTTTTGGCAGCTTTGCTTATTTTTCAATTTGGTTATTTGATCTTGTGATATTGAGGTGCATGAATTCTTCATATATTCTTGATATTAACTCCTTCCTGGTTATATGGCTTGCAAACATTTTTTCCCATTCCATAGATTATTTTTATAGTTTGTTGATAGATTATAATTATAATTTTAATGACCACTTACATTTTCAGAGCAGTTCTGTAAATAAATAAGTCTTCTAAAGTTAGACATTTTGATTGTCTGCACCTTTTTCCTACTATTTAAAATGTCACCATGAGTACCTTTCTGTACCCATCTTTTTTTGTTTGTCTCTGATAAATTAGTCTACAGTACAAATTCCTGAAAATATATTAGAGCCTAAAGATTCTCCTGACTTATGATACCAGTAACTATACCTCTGTCCAAAAGGCTGTTACTTTTCCAAGCAAAAGCCATCTTTCTTTTGCTTCCTTTATTATTCTTTTTTTGAAATTTATTACTTTTCAATTTTTTTATTTTCTAATTATCATACAATATTGGTCACATTTGCATGGTTATATTGTACCCCTTAGTCCACATCCCACCCTTCCTTTTCCCTTTCTCCCCTCTGGCCACTTCAACTCCTCTCGCTGCCAGCTGTTGGTCTGTGTTTGGCCCACTGGTCTTTTCTTTTTCTGGAACTATATCTTTTTTTCCTGGATGCAGACTTGCCCTCCTGGACAGCAACAGATGAGGCTGCTCGGATCTCCAGGAGTAGCTGAGGCAGATAGTCAGGCCTAGCACGTGGGGAACTTGTTGTAGGGCAGATAGGTGGTGTGCTTCTCCAGGATCCTTTCTGGTGTCTGTCACTGGCTCTGTGCCATACAGTTCTGATGTCTAGGTTTGGGAATCCAACTTCCAGTCAATGGCAGTGGAGGTGTTGGTTGCTGCGGCAGACTTCCTCAGGTGGTTGGTCCAGCTCCTCTCCTGTCTCCTGTTAACAGTTCTGCCACGGGGCCACATTTTGGCTTTCATCCCCTATTGATTTATAAAGGAGGGAATCTCTTTCAGCTTGCACGTTACTGTGGGCCCGGGGTTTAATTCGTCAGTGCCAGAGATGATGCAGGTAGAAATCTGTGACAGATGCCTCAATTGTTGGTTTCACCTTCCTGTCTCAGTGGTTCCCAACACACTGCTTGTCCCACTCAGGTGATGAGTGTATCCAGAGCCGTTAGTATTTCCTTTCCTCTGCATTATATCTGCAGCTGGAGAGACTGGATTTTTCATTCCTAGTGCAGGTCGATTGAGGTTGGAGGAAATTGGAGGACTCCCTCCCCCACCCCCCAGAGATGCTCAGCCCCTACTCCCTGCCCACATGGAGGCAGAGGCCAGCTTCCCCAGCCTGAGACCCCTGGACCTGCGACCCCAAGACCCCACAGGCGTTGGACATACCTTGTCCGCACCCCTGCCAGCTGTCTAAGCTGCAGCAGAGGTGTGCGGGGTCCTCTTCTCGACCTGGGTTGTCCAGAGGAACTTTCAACTCTCTCCTCCTGACCCAGCTGGGACTAGGGTTGGGCCTGGAAGGCAGCAGAGCCTACTAATCCTTCCTCCTCAGCTCAAGCCAGGCAGAGGTGTGGGGCCCCAACCCCTGCCCATGTGGAGCAGAGGTCCAGCCTAAGATCCCTGGACCTGGAGTCCCTGAGACCCTGAGGTCCTGGTGGTATAGGACTCACCCTTGCCCCCAACCTTGCCAGCAACCTAGGCCACCGTGGGGGTATGCTGGAGCTCTCCAAGGGTCTGCACCTTTGAAAGGCTATTATTATTCTTAATTATTGTTTCTATTATTGTTTTCTTAGAACAGAATTTCACCCCCCAATTTTTTTTTCAGAGACTAGGTCTCACTATGTTGTTCAGGGTAGTCTCAAACCCCCAAATCAAATGATTCTTAGCTTCAGCCTCCTAGGTAGCTGGGATTACAGGTGTGCATCACCATGCCTGGCTCACCCAACAAATTTTTTATGCTTTCTATAATCTCTGATTTCTGTCTATGTATATTTGAAGTTGAACATAAGGGTATATAAATATTTTATATTTAATTTGCCTTAAATATAACTATTCTCCAGACTTCTTGGGAGTTACAGGTTTTTTTTTTCCCCCCACTTGAAATTTACTTCCTTGACATCTATCCTTAACCAGTAGTTGATGACTCTGTTGGTGTAACAGGCTTGGGCTTCAGGCGAGGAATTCCAGCGCTCTCAGTAACACATGCACTGCAGATAACCAGCCACCCAAGCTGGAATCTGAGTGCCCCCTGCCCTTTGCTCCCTGATGTCTGCCCATCTTCTGCCAGAGGGCCCACTGTACCATGTGTGCCAAGGTGGAGCTGGACAAACTGCTAGCCCTTAAAGAAACCATGTGTGCTGGCATTGAGGACTGCTGATAACTTAGGGGCACAGCCAGGGAGCTCTGACAACTCAAAGTTGAAGGCCTTGATGCATACAGTGCCCAACCTTGCTACCCCTCCTGCCCACACAAGCCAGAGGAGCCTGAAGGAGATATCAAATGACAATTTTCTAACTCTGGTCTTTCTTCTACATTTATGAGCAAACATTGGTATATAAACAAGGTCTTTCTCTCATCCACTGGCCCAGGTGATATATTGGTCATAATAACAGCTAACATTATTTTAGCAACCTTATTTCATTTCATTCTGAAGCAGCTTCAGAATGAAATAAGGTGTCTGAAAGAATGAAATAAGGTGTCCATGTTGTCATACAGAACGAATTGCAAGTAGCTGGCCCAGAGTAACATCTGTAACATCCAAGTGGTGTTTTTTCTGACATATCTTGCAGTGTGTTGTGTGTTGACCAAAAAGCCCACCTATGAAGTGACTATGCAGGGTTAGTGGCCGTGGGAAAGGTAGAAGGTTGTAAAGAGTAATTTAAAGTCTGGAAGAGCACTGGGTTTAATATTTACAAATTACAGACCCAAATTGGTGACTAATGATTACAAGTCAGTAAATTTCACATGTAATTCTAGATTTCTAACTTTTCTTTCAAAATGGAAAGCTCTGTCCATACTCGTCATTCCTTCACATAGTAATAATCAACTAGTACTAAGTTCTCTCACAAGCATGTATTCCTACTCACCCTTGCCACAGTTCCAGAACATTTTCATCAGCCCAGAAAGAAACCCATACTCACTGGCAGTCATTCCTCACTCTTTCCTTCTATAGTCTTGGGTAGCCAGCATTCCCCAACTAGTCCCATCCAGACCATTCTGTGTCTATTTCTTATTCCTGAAAGGGGCTTTTGGTTGACAATGTGAATTCATGTCCTGAAATTTCTTTGGGCTCTTCCACTATCAGTAATAAAAGGCTCTCTTTTCCTCAGCTGCCACTAAGGTGCTCAGTCTGTTAGGAGGGTTGTTGTGAAATTGGGGGGCTGTGGCCCCCGGTACTGGTGATGGTGCATTAAAATAGCAGCTATCCATACATTGGTAGGTGCAGACTTGGAAAAGGGAAGCCAAGCCTCCTTGTGATAGGATTAGTATCAGGATATTAGGGAGGAGACTGGGACAAAACATGGAGAGAAGAGAGAAAAGGGAGCAGAGAGAGCAGAGGAGCAGCAGAGGTGGCTAGCTTCCAGGAACGAGAGTAGGCAGTGTCCAAGCCCTAGGCTGGGCCTCTTGAAACCTGGGGAAGCATGTTGGAGGGACCTGTAACTTGTAGAGGCTGACTTGAAAATTTAGTACCTGAGAACTTAATTTAACTTTGAAACTGCAAGACTTGGAAGTCTTCTGGAGAACTGAAGAGAATTTGCTGTGCTGCTGTATCAAGTGATTCTTGCTGATTTTCAGGCCACTTTGGAGTTGGAGCTGAAAGAATGGTGGAGCTCTGAATACTGGAGAACTTGTTACTGGGCAATGGTGATGCCCAAGTTATACCAACAGACAATACTGCCCACATTGGGGTCCTGGCTTCATTACAATACTGCCCACATTGGGATACTGGCTTCAAACTGAAGATGTCACCCTGGTTTTCCTCATTGGATTTGAATCTCCTGCTTTGGAAGAAGGAGTGATGGGGCCATCTTGGCTTCTTCATCCTGTTTGAAGGTGGGGCAGCCACCATTTTGTGGATGCACATGGGTGCTACAGCCGTGGCTCTTTGGACTAGAGACTGGACTATATGGTGAGATTACTAAAGGAGTTCCTTGTACCCTCCGTGACTTTTGTTTGCTTTGCCTTTTTAATAAGTAATTTGTAGCTGGGCACGGTGGTGCATGCCTGTAAGCGGCAGCCTAGAAGTCGTGGCGGGGACCAGGGATCAAGGTTCAAGTCCTGCTCGGGGCAATGTAGCGAGACCTAGTCCCAAAAAATAGCTGGGCGTGGTGGCGTGTAATCCCAGGTACCTGGGAAGCTGAAGCTGGGGATTGCTTGAGTCTGTGGTACCCCGGGAAACGAGAGCCTGGGGTTCCATGGGCAAAAATAGCCAGACCTAGTCTCAAAAAAAAATTTAATTTGCTTTTCCCTCTTTCTTAAAGTTTAAGCTTTTGCCTCCTTCTTAATGTTTAAGCAGTCTTGCTACTGTATATGTGGGCTGGGAAGAACCTGGTGTTTGACTGGTTTTAAAGGGCTAGCTGTTCCCCTTTGTAAGTTTGGTTAAGCACCCTGTTATGCCTGTTTTGCTACCTGATATCAAGTCCTTCTCAGGAAGCTACGGCTGTCTTTGAATGAGGACCTCCCTTCAACAGGCAACTAACAGTGTGCCGCATATTGTCTGCCCAGCATTCACCCACGTGGTGGATTGGTGTGGGAGCCCGCCTGCATTGGGCCATCAACTTGGTTGAGGATGAGCTGACAGCTGACAGTCACTTAGTGTAAGAGCACTGCCCTCATTAAAGCAGCGGGTGCAAATGTTGAACTTCTATGACCTGGCTTGTTTTTAACAAAGGTCCTGGCCAAAGTCAACATCAGATGTCCCTGCCCCCTTCCACAGCCACTGCTCCAGCTGAGGAGAAGGAAGTAGAAGCAGAGAAAGAAGACTCCGAAGAGTCTGATGATAATAAGGACTTTGGTCTTAGACCAAAGATCTTCATTTAACCCCTGTTCTAACTTCTTCAATAAAAAGCTGAAGTCCTAAAACGGAAGGAGGGAGAGGAGAAGGGGAGAAGGAAAAGGGAAGGAGGTGAAAGGGGGAGGGAGAGAGGGAGGGAAGGAGGCTAAGGGATTAATGTGTGGGATCGTGCCTCCCAAACATTTAATATTCTAACTATCCTGCCTTGGGAACACAGTCTTTGGAACATAATCCTGTTATGACCCTTCACAGTTATGTGAAAATTAACCCTGGAGGAGAAGAGTGATATTTTTTATTGTGTTTTTTAAAAAGTATTGATCTGTGATAGATCGAAAATAATCAGGACTGATCTTTCACAGATTATTTGAAAAGTACTGGAACAAGAGATGTATGTAGTTCACTAAGGATAGGCAGCTGATAGTTGCCTAGTAGATAGAACAGATAGTTTTTTTTTTTTTAACTAATAATGTAAATCCCAACCCCAATCCCAAACTGCCCCATCACATAGTTCCAAAGGGCCAAATATTTTCTTGACATAATACGCAAGTAGAAATTTATAGACTTCAGTAGCCAGGAATGCTGTATTGGCTCCATTAGCCATACCCATTTATGCACTACGTCCTCTAATAGGTTCCGCAAGTATGGGTATAGAAAAAAGTAGCACATACGGGGTGCAATAATGGCCGGCCTATATTGGATGCAATACCCTGGCTTCAGGCATCCACTGGGGAGTCCTGGACCGTGTTCACCTCCACCCTTAACCCCGACAAATAGGTACTTTATTTACCATGACAATTTAACAAGGGTAATGGTTTGATACGCCTCTGGGAACGGGGTAGTTTTGCAAATGGTTCTGGCATAACTGGTTCTCCCCCTAGCAAAAATCAATTCATATACTCACAGGGATAAATTCCAGGCATATTAAAGATGTATTTTTTTTTAAAGGTATCTTTAAAAAATTAGTTCGGGGATAATTTATCTAAACCGAAACCAAGCCCGCTGTCTTTCACATTCCGCCTCTTTCATTGGGTGCCAGCGGGCTCCGTCTAGAGGCAGCAGCCAATGACAACGGGCCTGGATGGCGCGCTCAGCCAATGGGTCCAGGGCGGGAGATTTGAAAAAGTCCCTGCCCGTGCATCCTCGGGCCGGTTCAGTCATTCGCCAGCAGCCAGGGGTGACTGTCCCACGGGCTGCAGGTGTGCTGACCTTTCGCAGACCTTACGCTGGAAGAGAGCAGGTGATCACGCTAGTCCAGGGTCCGTTGAATCGGCCCGCACATGCTCAACCGGGCTGATGGGCGTTCAAGGGTGGAGAGGGGTCCCGCGTATGGGGATAGGGTTGGGGCGGGTCGCAGAGTGGGCAATGGGGGCTGGGAAGCGCAAGCGCACTGGTGTGCCTTGATGCAGCCTGCGCTTTTTCTCCAGCCCCAAGGGAGCGCTTGCGCCTAGACGGATCGGTCCCTCTCTCGCTCGTTCCCTCTTTTTTTCTGCTTCTTACAGCTCAGTTTCCCTTCTTTGCCCAGCTATCCTCCCCCCTTTCCTTCTAAGGATGGCCCAGAAGGAGAACGCCTACCCCTGGCCCTACGGCCGGCAGACGGTAAGGGCTTTCCACCCTCCACCCCTCTGCCCTTTACCTCTTCCTGTATGGACATTTGAGATCCTATAGAAGGCAATCCTCTATGCTCCCGCGGATGGGGCCCACAGGTTTGCTGGCAGAATCCAATCAGGTGCTGCCAATTTGAATCTGACCAGCCTGTGGGGATCTCTGAGGGCTGAGCCTACTTCTCACATACAAGTGATATCTGCGACTGAGCGGGCAGCATCACCTTCCCAACCCTTGTCTTGAAAAAAATGGCTAGACAGGAAATAGAATTAGACTCTGGAAGGAATTAGATATGTTTTCAGGGCAAGTGTAAGTGAATAATTTGGAATTTATTTAAATGACTGCTATAAGGTGGAGATCTAAGTGGATTAATTTTCTTGTCCCAACACTTTTCACTGATGAGTCTACCCCTCTGGTTTGATATTCCACCTTTATTATAGACATTAAACACCCACATAGACCTGAGTTTATGTCTGGGCTCTACTTGGTTCAAATGAGTTGTTTGTAAATTCTATTGTAATGTCTCTCTTGGAACAGATTTTTACAGGGCACTGAGACTTTCTCTCTTGGCTAAAGAAGAAGGAAGGGGCTCTCATAGGTTTTGTTATCTATTAATGGGGCTTGGATATTCTGGAGGGTCCATCTCTCCCTTCCCCTCCCAGCTCTCATTGTCATATCTTAACAGTGAGGCTGTTAAGAGTGGAGAATGAAAGAAACTGCTGTCACTTCTACATTGGTCACTCAAGGTATATGACTTTGAGATGGATGTTGAAAGTAGGCAGTGGTTCAGGGTCACACAATGGCCCTCAAGTATGCTGGTTTTGCTGCAACACTCAAGACCTCTAGGGCCTTAGTTAAGCCTTAACAGATGGTATCATGTAGGGAACTGTGTGAATACGTGTGTGGTAAAACTCTGAGTTGTAGGTGTTTACTCAACACTCTACTCTCTCCTGGGAGGGGGCTGGGTAAATGAGGTGTATGAACAAGACTATAGAGGCTGGATAGCCTCATGCCTATTGCCTCTTTGGAGTAGCACCAAGAATGTGAAATGTTAGATGTTGGGGTAATTCCTTTGCCATTCTTCTTAAGTTGATTTAAGTCATTTGTTAAAAACCCATTTTACTATAGAGCAATGAGCAAGTAGTGTCTTGGGACTGAGTAGTAAAATTGTGGTCTCAATGTTCCTCTTTGTTCTGGGAATAGGTGGGTGAGTGACTAGGGATGCTAGTCACTGAAATGCTGTTTCAGCACATTCCAATCATGTCACTGAGACAAAAGCACCCTCAGACTGTCCCCCCACCCTGCTCCTCCTTAGACTCAATCTGGCCTGAATACCCTGCCCCAGAGAGTCCTCCGGAAGGAGCCAACCACCCCATCTGCA
This sequence comes from Uropsilus gracilis, assembly GCA_004024945.1. Classification (NCBI taxonomy): domain Eukaryota; kingdom Metazoa; phylum Chordata; class Mammalia; order Eulipotyphla; family Talpidae; genus Uropsilus; species Uropsilus gracilis. The sequence goes on from PVHY01004650.1 coordinate 56,195, forward strand.
CTTGTCCTCATGAACCGCTCCAATGCCCAGCCCACAGGTAACTGGGAGAAAGAAAAGGGGATTGACCTGAGGGGACTGAGGTCTGTGGGGAGAACCTCAACTTAACCTGTTCTTTCCTTAGCTGCCCCTGGCCAGAAGGTGGTGGAGAATAGCAGTGCGACAGGCAGCCTCTCAACGTAAGTACCCAAGCCGTGGGGAAGCAGAAGAGTGGGTGGGATAGTGAACATATAGGGAATGATGGAGGTAGAACTTTGGGGCAGGAGGACTAGGGGCTGGGGCAGGGGCAGGAAGGCCTGGTTCATCCTGATTCAACTCCCTTCAAAACAGGCTGGGGGGTTTTCCTTGTTCCTCCCTGGCCCCCTGGGCCTGGAAGTCCCACTTTGTTTCTTTTCTTTCTCCTTGGTAAACTTTTCCTCATGTCTAGTCTTTAAAAAAAGTTCAAGCTGAGGGCAGGAGAAAGCAAAACCCCCAGATGACTGACCAACCAGCACTTTCTCCCATTTTTTACTCAGGCGGTTCTTCACCATTGATGACTTTGAAATTGGCCGTCCTCTGGGCAAAGGCAAGTTTGGAAATGTGTACCTGGCTCGGGAGAAGAAAAGCCATTTCATCGTGGCGCTCAAGGTCCTCTTCAAGTCTCAGATAGAGAAGGAGGGTGTGGAGCATCAACTGCGCAGGGAGATCGAAATCCAGGCCCATCTGCAGTACGAGTCGCTGCCCTCTGCCTGAAACCCCTCTGCTCCCTCCATCCCAGTTCCTCTTTTAGCCCCACATGCAGACTGTTTTCTCTGTTCCCGCTAGAGTCTTGAATCCAGAGCATTGTCTCCAGTTTCCCCGCACCACTACCAGCTCTTATGTCCCCTGCCTGGCCCAAGTCTGACCCCAACTTGCACCATACAGACTCTATCACCTTTCCCATTTCCTTCTGCCAGAATGAGATCTCAGGTCTCCTCTGTCTCTTCTAGGCATCCCAATATCTTGCGTCTCTACAACTATTTCTATGACCGGCGAAGGATTTACTTGATTCTGGAGTACGCCCCCCGGGGTGAGCTCTACAAGGAGCTGCAGAAGAGCCGCACTTTCGATGAGCAACGAACAGCCACGGTCAGGGCGGGTGGGCATCCAAGCATCCTGAGGGGACAGAGGCCAGGGGTAGTTGTTTATAGCTGTAGGTCTCTCCTCAGCTGACTGACTGTCATTGGCCCTCCTAGATCATGGAAGAGCTGGCGGATGCTCTGATATACTGCCATGGCAAGAAGGTGATCCACAGAGACATAAAACCAGAGAATCTGCTCTTAGGACTCCAGGGAGAGCTGAAGATTGCTGACTTTGGCTGGTCTGTGCACGCCCCCTCCCTGAGGTATGGTGGGCCAGAAGGCCAGCTTAAAATAATAACACTCCAAATCTTGTTACCTAGAGGCATTTGGGTTTGCCCTCATGTAAATTCAGACACAGTAATGTCTTTCCAAAAATAGGAGACTCTTAGTTTTGGTGCCTGAATTTTCTACTTAGTATCCTGGGAATATTCCCATATCACTGAGAATACTTCCATGTCATTTTGAATGGTTTCATGGTATTGTGTAGAAGTGTAACCTGATTTACTTAGGCAGGACATGCTTGGTGGACAGTCAAGATGTTCCTAATTTTTTTTTAATTCTAAGATGAGCATTGCCCTCCTTTCTGATTAAGATACACCCCTCAATATATGGGATATAGTGAAAAAATAAACAAAAGACTTGAGGAAAAGTCAAAACAAGCTAAGCACCAAACTGAAGTGCACAACTTTGAACAGGAGGGAAAGGGGAGAGGAATGGAGGGGAGGGGAGGGGGGTAAATCCCTGTGATTACAATGATGTGAAATTTATATATTAAAAAAAAAAAAGATACACCCCTCTGTAAAAAGACTAGGGTCATGTGTAAGTTCACTTCTGGGCTTTGGCTTACAGCTCCATTACTCTCCTACCCCAAAGGCCCTGTTAGCCTGCTTGGGGCACTCTCCTGGGTTCTCTTAGTGCTCTAAGAGAACTAAGATGTCAGATGGCAGGGAAAAGAGAGAGGATCTGTAGTTGGGATCACTATAACCCCAAACTCCATAACCCCAAACTCCATCAGGAGGAAGACAATGTGTGGCACCCTGGATTACCTGCCCCCAGAGATGATTGAGGGCCGCACGCACAATGAGAAAGTGGATCTGTGGTGCATCGGGGTACTCTGCTATGAGTTGCTGGTGGGAAACCCGCCCTTTGAGAGTGCGTCACATAATGAGACATACCGGCGCATCGTCAAGGTGGGTTCACTGGTCAGGGTGCCATGCTGGGGTTTTGTGCCGGCTACTGAGGCCTGGACTGGGAGTTTGAAGCCCCTGCCTAACTCTCCAAATAGTCAAGGGAAAAGCAGCCGAGATGAAACTAAGGATTCTTCCTTCTCCTTTCTCTGCTTCTACAGGTAGACCTGAAGTTTCCCGTTTCTGTGCCTGCGGGAGCCCAGGACCTCATCTCCAAGCTGCTCAAGCATAATCCCTCTGAACGCCTGCCTCTGACCCAGGTCTCAGCCCACCCTTGGGTCCGGGCCCACTCTCGGAGGGTGCTGCCCCCCTCTGCCCTTCAATCTGTCCCCTGAATTATCCATATCCTTAACTAAGTAGTGTCCATGTTTGATATCTGTATATATGTGTTGGAAGGAGGGGGCCCCTGACCTATTCCCTGATCTGTCTCCTACTTCCTTTTTATTTAATAAAAGCTGGAGCTTTTTATACTGCTGAGTGCAGATATTTACAAATGGAGACTCTACTGTGGAGGAGGAGACTGGGGAGTTGCCTAGCCTGGGTGCTGGGCACTGCATCACTGCCTTTGGTACTTCTTGCCCTCTCGTACACTGACACCCATCTGGTTGGCGCTCAGTCATCCCTTCCTCATTTCAGAGGTGTCAGTAAAATTTCTCTGCTGTGACGGTCAGGGCCTGGGGGTACTGGGGACCTTGGCTCCATTCTGCTACAACCATCTGCCTAACATCTCTCAGGTCATATGCAATGTCCTGATCTCTAGTCTTTTCCTCTCCTGGCTCAGTCTCTGCACACTCAGGAGGAACTGAACATAACTGTGTCCTGGGAGTGTCTTGTTCTTTGTCTTACTTCTCTGGTCAGGATCTAGCTTGAGTGAAAAGTTCAACTGATGGTGTCTTATTCCTGACTTAGGTTTTCAATTAAGTCTGATGCTTACTGTGGGTTTACCTGTTTTAATGATAAGGAAACTGAGATAGACTGGGCATGGTGGCACATGCCTGTAAGCGGCAGCCTAGGAAGCTGCGGCAGGGACCAGGGATTGTGGTTCGAATCCCACCAAGGGCACGTAGCAAGACCTAGTCCCAAGAAAATAGCTGGGCGTGGTGACGCGCGCCTGTAATTCCAGGTACCTGGGAGGCTGAGGCTGGGGATTGCTTGAGTCCGTGGTACCCTGGGCAACGTGAACCTGCGGTTCCACGGGTAAAATAGCAAGACCTAGTCTTCAAAAAAAAAAAGGAAACTGAGACGCAGAGGGGTTATATAATCTGCCAGCTGTCATACAACTAGTAAAGGGAGAGTCTAATTTTAAATCTAATGTCCATGTTCTTTAATATCATGCTAGAATTGGCTTAATAATGTCCTTCTACACTATACACATTTATGTTTAAATCATGTGTATGGTATATGTTTACATATATGTCAGAGTTGGGACAAGAATTAGTTTTAACTGTTACTATTATAGTTTTTTCAAAAAATCCTTTTTGAGGTTAAGTAAGGTCTATTGTTTTGTGGATGTGTCTAAGAGTTTTGTTTTTTGTATCATGAATAAGTATTGACTTTATCAAAGTTTTTTTCTGCATCTCTTGTTTATTTGTTCTTTTAATCAATGTGTGAAGTACATCAATAAATTTTTTTATTTATCTCATTCATGCTGCGCTTGATTGTCCATTGTTTATCCTATGACTATGAAATGCTAGCTAGACTCATGGCAATCTGTTATTTTACCTTCTTGGATAACTTTTGACTGTCCCAGTGTCCATTCATTTGTGTTATTTGCTTAATTCCCGATATACAGGTTGTTAATTTATCTCTAAATTCTTCCTCAGTCTGAGCACTTAAATCTGTCAACATCCATCAAAGTGTCACTTCCCTGCACTGCACACAGACCTGATATGGAGTATATTTTGTTATTATCCAGTTCTCAATATTGTGTGATTTTTTTGTTTCCCCTCCCAGATAAAGGAGTATTTCAGAGGTGTCAGTAAAATTCCAAATACATGGTCTTCTTGACCACTTATGGCGCCCAGTAATGGTATTCTGCCCCCATTTTTCCTCTACTCTCAATTAGGCAGATGCTCTGCACTTGCAGATTCAGCTTCCTTGTATGCTGTCTTCACTTCCCCAGGACTTGAATTCAAGTCCTGTATTGTCTCTTTTTAAAAAGTTTTTTTTTTCTTTTAATTTACACAATGATTATAAATAAGGAAGGTAAATTTCTACTTTTCCAATTAAACTAACATCAGCTGGTTAACATCTTCCTAGTCTACTTTTTCTGTATTTATACTCATATTTATGTACTTCAGGAAAAGATAGCTTTTTTCTTAGCATGCAGGGCATTTATGTAAATAGTATTGCACTGCATGTATTCCTTTGTTATATTTTTGCCAGTAATTATGATGCCTTAGAAGGCTCTTTCTGACAGTGAAGATTTATTGTTTATTTATTTATTATTCTGCACCATAATAATATGGGTAAATGATGCCCTGCATAAGCGTGATAAGGGTTTAATAACGAAGATCCACAAGGACCTCATACAATTAAACAAAAGCAAAACAAGAAGCCCAATCAAATGGGGAGAACTGAAAAAGACACCTTTCCAAAGAGGAAATACAAATGACCAACAGGCATAGGAAAAATTGCTCAATGTCACTAGCAATAAGGGAAATGCAAATCAAAACCACAATGAGATACCACCTTACACCAGTAAGAATGGCCCACATCCAAAGAATGGGCGACAACAAGTGCTGGCGAGGATGTGGAGAGAAAGGAACACTCTTACACTGCTGGTGGGATTGTAAACTGGTCCAGCCACTATGGAAAGCTGCGTGGAGGACCCGCAAATTAATGAAAATGGAACTACCATTTGACCCAGCAATTGCTCTCTTGGGAATCTACCCAAAAGAGACCTCAATGTGGGTACAAAGGGACACCTGTGCTCGGATGTTTATTGCAGCATTATTTATAATTGCAAGGACTTGGAAGCAGCCTAAATGCCCCCAAACAGATGACTGGATGAAAAAGATGTGGCATATATACACAACAGAATATTACTCATCAATTAAAAATGACAATTGATGATTTTATGAAAACATGGATATACTTAGAAGAAATCATATTAGAAACAAGTCAAAAAGAAAAAGAAGCCAAATGGTTTCACTAATATATGGGATATAGGAAAAAAATAAAAGCCATGAGGAAAAGTCAAAACAAGCTAATCACCAAACTGAAGCACATAACTTGGGGCAAGGGGGAAAGGGGAGGAAGTGTGGGGAGGGTTGGGGTGGGGCGAATCCCTAGAATTACAAAGATGTGAAGACCAGGCACGGTGGCCTGTGCCTGTAAGGCCTAGGAAGCGGCCGGGGCTAGGGATCGCAGTTCGAGTCCCGCTTGGGGCCGGTAGCGAGACTTAGTTCCAAACAATAGCTGGGCGTGGTGGCGTGCGCCTGTAATCCCGGCTACTTGGGAAGCTGAGGCTGGGAATTGCCTGAGTCTGTAGTACCCTGGGCAACGAGAGCCTGCGGTTCCACAGGCAAATATAGCAAGACCTAGTCTCAAAGCTTGAACTCAAGGAAATTTCTGGAACAACACTGGCAGGAGACAAGACCCCCAAAGCCCTACACCAGACCCATAAGGAAAAGCAGCAAAGCAAAGGCGAGGGGATTGGATTGGAGAGGAAGGCCTGCATCAAGAAAACATGGACAGATCACAAACGAATATAACCTGGCCACCAAACACAATCTTAAAGACTGAAAATCTAACAGCGCCGGGACCCAACAACGCAGTCCCTCACCCAGAGAAAAGACACTAACATAGGAAAGAGACTAATGGACTCAGCACAGCTAATAAATAACAAAGAGTGGGGTGTGAGAGAATGGAGGGAGCACCGGAGGAAGGAGGGAGGGGGGAAATTATGTAACAGAGTGGTTGTAACCCAAAGAACAAAATAAAACTACAATAAAAGAAAAAAAAAGAAACAAAGATGTGAAATTTTATATATAAATAAATTAAAAAAATAATAATTTGGGTAAATGGGTAGTCCTAGGTTGGGTTTTTTTGTTTGAGACTAGGTCTCGCTATTTTTGCCTGTGGAACCTCAGGCTCACGTTGCCCTGGGTACCACAGACTCAAGCAACCCCCAGCTTCAGGTTCCCAGGTAACTGAAATTACAGGCATGCGCCACCACACCCAGCTATTTTTTTGGGACTAGGTCTCGCTACGTGCCCCTGGTGGGACTTGAACCACCATTTGTGGCCCCGGCCCTGGCTTCCTAGTCTGCTGCTTACAGGCATGCGCCACCATGCCTCGTTTAGGTTGTTTTTTTCTTTTCTTTTTTAAAAAGCATTCTATTATACACAATTTTTAATGGTTTGCGTTGCAATCATGTTTTACCATGTCTTCCTGTGCTCCTGTGTGAACATGTCTGGGGAAGATCTAGAAGGTGTGGCAATGCTGGGTCCTGGAGTAAGTCATAGGTAAATGTTACCTGGACATTGCCCAGTTGCTTTCCAAGCTGGGGAACCTGCTTGTGCTTCCAGCAGCAACAATGGAAGGTATCCAGTTTTCCTGCAATCTTAATGCTAACATTCCTACAAAAATCTTCCCCAAAAATCAGCTCCCCAAGTCTCAAAACTCTTCCTAGAGCCTAATCTTATGATCTCCCCTCAAATTTCTCTGAGAAACTGTAAATAAGACAGGGATTTTGTATGCCAAACACCAACTCTCCCACACTACCACTACTCACATGCCAGTTGCCTCCTACTTCCACCCTCAAGTGGAACAAGTGTGCTGGCCCATCAGAGGCTAGCCCTGCAGATTTATTCTGCACCCAGTTCTCTTGTCATTCAACTGCATTTCAGCAACTGTTCCATTTCTCCTTGGTCAGTATATATCCCTTTTTGCTGAATTATTTGTATGACCAATTTAGTGACGGGTCAAACATCTAATCTTGAGCCCACATCTTTTTCTGTTTTCCAATTGCTCTCACAGCAAAATTTCTCATATACAATGTCTACACTCAACTGCAACTGTCTACACAAGCTTCATCATCTCTCATTCACTGACCTGTGTCCCTCACCCACTCTCACCCCTCAGCAGTCAAAATCACTCCGATCAAAGATGAGTCCTTCAGGTGAGCTGCCTGGCTAGCTCAGTTGTTAGAGCATGAACTTCTTAATCTCAGGGTTGTGTGTTCAAGCCCCACAGTAGAAACTAAAAGATGAGTCCGTCTTTGACCCCACTTGTCAACCATGCTCACTACCAGTGACCTTTCTCTTCTAGAAATCCCACCTTCCATCTGCAGGAATTGCCCTGTCTAGCCTAGTCCTTCCAGGCCTAACTCATTATTCTTCAAATGCTCAAAGGTGTTTTCTCTTCTGAGCCCTGGGCTCACAACTCCAGAAGCATATGAGTTTGCAAGAAGTGGCAGACATTTGTGAAAGTTCTGGCGTAACCATGTAAGACTTTGCAGGTCAACTGACCTCTGTTGAAACTACTGAACTCTGCCATTATAATGTGAAAGAACTCACAGATATTACATAAATGAGTGAATGTGGCTGGACCTCAGCAAAACTTTATAGACATTAGAATTTGAATTTCATATCACATGAATTTTTCATGTTTTTTACATTTTTTCAACCATTTAAAAATGTGAAAGCCATTCTTAACTCACAGGTCAGATCACTTGGTCCATGGTCCATACTGCTGACCCCTAATGTATTAGACACTGTAGTTAGACCCCCGCAGTTTTCTCCCCCTCTTCTACTGTGTTACAGCTACTTGAATTTGGAGAGATCTGACCCACCTCTCTAGTTAGGAAGAAAATTATTCTTTTAAACCTAATCAATTCATTTTTATTATCTTGTCAGAGTGATTGGTTCTGGATACCCAAATCTAAACCAATCAGACAAAGTTTAACCGTGGCCAAAGTAATAAAACTGGACATATGAACTAGTTTAGGCTAATGATATAGGAGATTTACTGGGCCTCTTGAGAAATATCGATTCTTACTATTCTGCTAGGTCTAATGAAGCTATTTCTCCTCTCCTGGAATGTGTGATATTATATCGACCAGGGCTCCTGCATGCACACAACACATAACAATTCTGGCTCATTTAAGCAAAAATAGGACCTTATAGGCATCCTAGATAATTCACAAATTTCTAGGAGTGCCAAGAATCTCTAGGAGGCCTAGTTTGGAGTCTACCCAACCAGGAACAATTCCACTGTGGTCCAGGAGACAATAGTGGAAACTGAGATGTGCTAGGGAAACTGGGAAAGGGGCTGCTCAGTATTCTAGCTTTTGTAGTGGAAACAGATTCTGCCTGATATAGTGGTAGAATCCTTAAACATTGGGATTCAGATTCTGGGAGGCCAAAAAGAATGACTACTGTGTGTTATGGGCTGAATGTTTTTATCCCTCCAAAATTCACAGGTTGAAGTCCTAACCCCCAATGTGATCTTATTTCAAGGTAAATAGGTTTAGATGAGGTCATGAAGGTGGGGTCAGGATTAGGATTAGGGTCCTTTAAAGTGGCCAGGAGTTCACTTTCTCCACAAAGAAGATGGCCATGGGGCAAAACAGGAAGAGGAACCTCACCAGAAACTGAATCAACTGGTATCTTGCACTCGCCAGCCTCCAGAATTGTGAGAAATAAATGTCTGTTGTTTGAGACACCCAGTTTATGATATTCTGTTATGGCAGCCCAAGCCGACTAAATAACCGAGAAGAATAACAGCCACTTTGCCACCATGAGGAACCCCTCATGAGAATAAGCTGTCTCAGAAACCAAAAGCAGATTCCTCATGACAGTCTTGGGCACTGAATCCAAACTTGTCTGACATGTCCTCTGGCTTGAAACCATTATTGTATGACACAATAAATTCCCCTTCTCCCCCCCCCCCCTTTTTTTGTTGTTGTTGGTTCAGCTGTTGTCCTTTGTTGAATAAAGAGCATCTATCTGTTGAGGAGTAAAAGGAAGACAAGACAAAGCAGTATCAGCCCCAGAGAGATGGGCAGAAGCATTTAGAGCAGCCCATTGGTTTTCTGGTGTATCTGTTAGGACTCTGTGGATGTATACGACAGGAGTGCAGAAAGCACTCAAATCAAAATAGGAAAATTTAAGGTTTGGGATCATTCACTTAAAAAACAAGTATTTATTGAGCATCTATTATATGCTAGGCACTGTTCCAAGCAACAAAGGTGCAGATGAGAAGGAAACAGATAAAGAACGTTACCCTAGTGGTGTAAACAAGTAAACAAATATATAGCCAGAGGGTGATAAGTACAATGAAGAAAACCAGGGAAAGAAAATTGAGACGGCCTCACAAAAAGGGAAACATTTGAATAAGGTCTTGAAGGAGAGAAGGGTAAGAAGCAATATCCAAACTGAAAATATTTCTTGATAGACTCAGACTTAAATTAAAAAAAAAAAAAAAAAGGCCAGAGCCAGTGTAAATCCCTGAGGCAGGAGTTTGTCTGTTCTGTCAAAGGAAACAGGAAGTCAGGCGGCTCCAGCAGGACCAGTGAGGGGAAGAGAGGGAAGAGAGAGGAGATCAGATCAGAATGGAATCAGGGATATGATCTTCAAATAAGACTTTTCACGTAAAGAATACTTTAACTCGTGGTAAAATCACAAATCATCCTCCAAGAAGAGAAGCGCTCAAATGTGGAGGGATCAGGAGGCAGAGAACAGAGTCCAGGAATACAGGAAAGCTCTAACTCGTCCAGCAGTACGCGGTGAGTGTCGCTCCGGGCAGTTCGCCTGCTACAGTCGCTTGCTAGTTAGCTAAGAAAGCGTTCATGCACTAGCTGAGAACTCTGGTTTCAGCCTTGATCAATTCGGCGCAGTACAAATCCAGTAGGTCACATAGGACAATCCCAAGAACATCTCTAGGACCATTCCAAGAACGTCTCTAGGAATTCCGTCTGGTACCCACTTGGTGTATTTGCTAAGCAACAACTGTGGGCAGAAAAAGCCTGAGTTCCACCCCCGCCGGACTCCGATATTTCAGTACTTCACTTTAAGATCTGCCCCCTCAACTTTTGGAACCCGAGGGGGCGAAGAGCGCAGCTGTCATCTCCCCTCCTACCCCGCAGACGCTCACGTGTGACCGACTGTTCAACAACGACTCTTCTTCCGGTACTTCCTGGTCTCACAACCAATAAAAACGTTCTTCCTCTCCGTACCATTGTCAGCCCACAGCCAATCGGAGCGCCTCTACCAACGCCCCTTAAAGGCGCCTCCCGGACCTCGCAAACCCGGGTGAACCCGGGTGATTCCTTGGTTCCTTCCGCGGACTGCAGTATGGAGTCGTCCCGGGGGCGGCCTGGGCCCGAGGCGGACCTTCTGAGCCGAGGGGAACAGCGAGCCGCGATCTTCAGTGGGGGGCCGGGCCGGACGCCCTCTGAGTCGCCCTCAGGCCTGCGGGTGTCCGAGGAGGAAGAGGCCGAGAACGTTGGAGGCGCCAGCCGCCACCTTAGGGTGTCCCTTAAGACTTCTAGCCGCAGCGTCTCTCACCGACCGGAACGGGAGATTCGGGAGGACGAACCCGGCCGCAGAGGGACGGCGTCTGGGGTCGGGAGCCGCCGGGGAACGACGGGTCCAGGGCACAGCCCGCCCGAGTCCTCCCGGAGTAAGGAACGCGAGCCTCCGGAGGAAAAGCCTTCATCCGAGAGAGTCAGCCGTCGAGGGAGCCCGGGAGGCGTGGGAATGGATGTGGAGCAGGAGAAGGAAGACGATGAGGAGGTGGCGGCCGGCGGCAGGGCTGGCCGATCGTTCTCCAGCCGCCTACAGGACAGCCGCAGCCTGGACGGACTGAGCGGGGCGTGCGGAAGCGCCGGGTCCACGGGGGCTGCCGAGTCTGGCGCCGGCGGCGGGCGTCGTGCCACCATCTCCAGCCCTCTAGAGCTGGAGGGCACGGTGAGCCGCCATGGCGACCTCACCCACTTTGTTGCCAACAACCTGCAACTCAAGATTCGCCTGAGCGCCGCCCCTCAGCCTCTGCCTCCTGCCCCTGCACGGCCCTGTTCAGCCCCTGCATCCACTCCAGCCATTCCCCCCATCGACCCCGACGTGCTGCGGGACCTGGAGCGGCTGAGTCGGGAGCTGGGTGGCCGGGTGGACCGTCTCCTGCGTGGGCTGGGTGGTGCTGTACAGGAGCTGACAGCATTGAGCGTGGGCTGCATCCAGACCTACCGTGACGCCGTGGACTCACTAGGCGAAGCCGTGGACATGAGCATCAAGGGCATGTACACCCTGCTGGCGCGCTGTGAGGAGCTAGAGAGGGCTCTGCAGCCGGTTCAGGGGCTGGCTCGCCAAGTCCGGGATATCCGACGTACGCTGGAGGTGTTGGAGGCCCTGTGCAAGTGACCAGGAGTGCAAGAGAGACCTGGCCAATCCAGACCAGGGATCAGCAGGATCCTAAGGACTCTTCAAGGAGACCTGATGGGAACTGCCAGCGGAGGGGGCAGGCTGTATGTTGGAGGTTATTCCAGATGAATTTAGCAGGCCCGACCCCCCTCATGGGCTTTGGTTGCAAATATGTATGGAGAAGTTCTATAGATTCTCCTAGTGGAAAGGGATGATGTTCTGCTTCTATTCAGTTGGCTATCTGTAGCTACCTTGTTCTCCCTAACTCTCTTCCCTAGCTAGAGCACCATCCCTGGCAAACCAAGATTATAGATCTCGACTTGGAGGATATTATTGCTATATGTGACCAAGAAAGTAGAACAGAGGAGGGCCCCTTCCCCCTCTCTCATGGTGGCCATCCTGACTTCAATGGTCACATCTCAGGTGCCAGTAGCTAGGGGAAATTAAGTGGCCCTTAGTATACACCATTCAAAGGAGAATGCACACCTGCAGATGGATAACCTGCTTCTGCCCTCTGGCCCCCTACCAACCTCCTTCCCCAGTCAGAATGGGGTGGAGCTAGAAGGAATGCATTGCATGACACAGGGGGAGAATTGGGAGGGGTTTCTCTGCTCTCAGGGTTCAGGTAGAATTGTTGCTGGTTTTGAAGCCCACCTGTTGTGGTGTATTCTAATCAGTTTTGACTTTCTGAGTTTTTGTGGAATTAAAGTGCTGCTGCTGCTAAGGCTGAGGCTGAGTCTGTATGGGATCAGGAATTGATGAGCCAAAGGAATGGGTATGAACTTTGCTCTTTATCTGTGGAACTCCTTTGGGATTTGGGCTGGGAGTGGGGTGGGGAAGGGTATGGTTCTTGTTATTAGATAGTGGATCATAGAGGAAATGCATATCACAGAAATGGGCTCAGAGAGTCAGTCAAAGCAAAAACTGAAGCAAGTTCTTCAGAAGAGGAAGGGAAGGAGTCCTGAAGTGGACAGTTGGGCTGGGCAAATTGAACATCTTGATTTTGGAGGAAAACTGGGAACCCTCCTTAGTTCCATTCATGACTTCATGCCCCACATTCCTCTAATCAGTGTTGTATGTCTGTTTTGAGACACTGTTGTAACCCTCTCAGTCTTCTATTTACAGTTATAATGAATCCTAGGAGACCCATGTTATGATTGGGAAATTTAGAAAGCTTTAGTTTCTTTAAACCTTTTCGGGCTATCTCAAAATAGATACAGTTGGGACTTAATTTTAGTGCTTTTCTCTTTGGGTGTAGAGAAGTTTGGGCATTGAAAATGTTACAGCAGTTTTCCCCTCTAGTCAAAAATGCATCCTGGCCCGTACGGGGATCGAACCCGCGACCTTGGCGTTATTAGCACCACGCTCTAACCAACTGAGCTAACCGGCCAGTTCTTGTCACGGGCCCTATACAAAGCTCTGTAGAAGGTAAATTGGTGATCTGTGCTGTGAATTTTTTTCGGAGATTGTGAAATGAAAACCGAGTTACCATGAAAATAAACGCCAGATCGCAGCACTTATCAAATACAGACTAGCGATTGAATACAGGTCAGCATGCAAGCCTGGGACACAGGATATACAACATACACATGTAGTGAATACACAACCAGATGAGAAATTGCTTGACAGCTACTGTCCAATTACCGGGTTGAGAGGGTAGATTGACCGCAGGAAATTCCCTGCCTGAAGTTAAGAGGCTCCACGCAGCACGTCCACAAAAGCGAAGGATATTAGCGAGGCACCGCTGGGATTCGAACCCAGGATCTCCTGTTTACTAGACAGGCGCTTTAACCAACTAAGCCACGGCGCCCCTTCGGCGGGCGCTGAAACATCATTTCCCTGGCCAAGTCAGTTTCATGACAGATGCATGTCTGTCAAAGAGCCATCTAACCAATTGTTTGTTAAGATTATGAGGTTAATGAGGTAAAAGGAAGGGAAAATACGAGTGAGGACTAAGACATGGTAGCGAGATGATGGAAACGTTGAATTTCCGAGCTAGGAAGCTGACGATAAATACTTGCTTTCCTGGATTACAAAAGTTAACCCGGATATCAGGCAAAGGCAAGCCGACGAGGATGGGATTCGAACCCACGCGTGCAGAGCACAATGGATTAGCAGTCCATCGCCTTAACCACTCGGCCACCTCGTCTACGGTACAGCTGTGCTGCATCTTCTCTCTGGGACTTGAGCTCTTACTCCTGAATAAGCGTAACCCCAAGAGTTGATGGAAAGCACATTTGAAAGGATGCTGCCCATCACCGTGAAAATCACTCAGTGTCTTATCAACCCAAGAGACCCCGCGGTCCCGAGCATCCGACCTTCTTCTGTGCTGAACAATCCCGGAGTGTGCCAGTCTTCAGGAATTTCGATATTCGCCCAGTTTCATAGTACATGCATCTGCAGCAAAAACGAACCGCGAGATCGTTGGGCATACCGGACAAGGAAGACCGGTACTTGGCGCCAGCAGCTCTCCTTTTCCAGTTCCTACAAGAGCCTTCGTTTCCAGTCGCTGGGGCACAAACAGCAGAGAATGAGGGAAATAAATAAAATTAGCTGCAGCGATGGGGAAAGGCAGGGTAAATAAGTATGCTGACCCCGACGTGATTTGAACACGCAACCTTCTGATCTGGAGTCAGACGCGCTACCGTTGCGCCACGAGGTCGGCTGGCCGCATGGGTGGACAGGTCACTTCATGACCAATTGTCATCCGGGCGACCCCCCAAGTCCTGGACATCAAGGCACAAGACCAGGACCTTTCTGAATGTCTAAAATCATTCCAAAGTTGTACTTACTTCCTCTCGACAGTCCTGTGAGTGAACAAGGAATGTCTATCTTCACCCCTCAGGGCAGTTCTCAGGCTGGGGGTTCAGCTGTCCATCCTGGTGTCCTGCTGACGACCACTTGATAGGCCTGGGTCAGCTGGGAAAACCAGGGCTCACAGTCCAGAGGGACAGATTTTTTGCAGAAAACCGATAGAAGGACGGATACTGGCCGAACCGATACAGCCAAGCTAGAGACTAGGACAACCTGAAGGGGTAAGAAATTATCTTCACTAGTCGCGTGTCTCCACCCCCATCCCCCTCCCCCTCCCCGGTTGCATCTAAAATTCCCTGGCGAGCCTTCCAAATAGCTACGCATCAGCTCCAGGTTCAGAGATTGTTTTAAACGGTCCAGAATAGAGACCGGTCATCGGTATTTTGTGACATTTTACAATTTCGAAGGGTTTTACATTTTACAATTTTGGAGACCTGTAATCCTCTCAAGATTATGGGACTTTTCCTACGTACCAGAAGTTTCTCTTGTGTCCCTTCCCAATCGATCCCTTCTCTTAATCCCTCGCCCTCTGCCCCTCCCCCTCGCCCTCCCTCTCTCCCCCTCCCTGGTCTCTCCTCTCCCTGGAATTCCCATTACATAATTCTATCCATTATAAAGACAATTCCAAACATGCAGAAGCATGAATGTAAGTAATGTGATGGCAGATAATCTTGATTGAACATCCCAACTCTTCCATTTGCAAATGAAAGTAACAATGCTGAGTTACATATTTCATACCACTCAATAAAAATGTGACTACTTAAAAAAAAATAGTAATGTCTGCAATGGACTGAAACACACAAGAGGTATTAAAATCTGTAAGCTCACAATGGTCCTAGAAACAACTAGTTACTTTTAGAGGATGCTAGGGAACTAACTCATTCTGAAAATTGATAAACAACAGGAAAAAAGCCACACATTTATCCTGTCTTTCTTGTAAGGCCTGTATCTCATGGCAAACCATGAGTTGATGAAAGTACAGTCTTAATTATAGAAGAATCCCAGGTAATAAATGCAGAAGGAATGATAGAATTAGGACATGGCCATTTTGCAGATCCTCATGAACTGAAACTAAGTAGTAATACTTAATTGCACTAGTAGTTGAAAACTAACGTAGAACTTATAATAATTGCTTTGGCACAACTATACCTGAACTCAGTGCTCAAACTGAGCATCAAAATGAGCCTCCTGGCCTGGCATGGTGGCTCGTGCCTGAAAGCATCAGCCTATGAAGCGGCCAGGCTAGGGATCAAGGTTTGAGTCCTGCCTGGGGCCCGTAGCGAGACCTAGTTCCAAAAAAATAGCTGGGCGTGGTGGTGCGTGCCTGTAATCCCAGCTACCTGGGAAGCTGAGGCTTGAGTCTGTGGTACCCCGGGGCAATGAAAGCCTGCGGTTCCACGGGCAAAAATAGTGAGACCTAGTCTCAAAAACAAAACAAAACAACAACAACAACAAAAAAAAAACAAGCCTCATGAGAAGTGATGAGATCAGAAGTATGAGCCACCACCCATGATGCATTTTTATCAGAAAATTGAGTATGTAATGACCAGTGTACAGAAAATTCAGGAGCAGAGGAACATATTGACGTTACCATAATAGAGCCCACAAAAGGCTTAGTCTTCAACAGATAAAATGCAAGGAAAAGGGGGGAGGAAGGAGAAAGAATGGAAGACTAAAGACACTAAAGAGATAGCATTCTTTTCCTGCAGTCACCCAAGACAGAAAAAGGAAAGAAGACCAAGGAGAAGTTATCTACAGTCTTTAGTGTACACGAAGGAGCAGGAGGCCAAGAAGGTGGTAAATTCTCTATTTGAGAAACAGTCCAATAATTCTGGTACTGGAGAGGACATCCAGCCCAAAAGGGACCTCACCTGCTTTATCAAATGACTCTACTACATGCACCTGTAGCTACTAAAGGTTATCCTCCACAAGCCTCTGAAAGCACCGTCAATCACTTTACCCAGGCCTTGAACTGCCAAACAGCCCCTCGCCTGCTCATGCTGGCCTAGTAGTACCAAGCAGAGACAAAGCAAGAAGAGCAAAGATTATTGACCCTGGCTGAAAAGCTGCTGGCTAAATGAGTCCCCACTAAGAGGTCATCTGTCCATGAGGCAGAGGTTGATACTGTCATTGGCCTCATGGAGAGCAAGAAGGCTTAGCTGGTGGTGAATGCACATGATGACAGTCTCAACGGGCTGGTTGTTTTCTTGCCTAGCTTGTGTCAGATGATGGCGCCTCCTAATCCATTACCAAGGGAGGCTGGGGCATCTCATCCATAGGAAGATTTGTACAACTGCCACCTTCATACAGGTTAATTCAGAAGTCAAAGGAGCCCAAAGTTGGTGGAAATTACCAGATATGATGAAATCCACAGTCACTGTGGAAGGAATATGCTGAATCTAAAAGAGTGGCTTGAATTACCAGGCTGGAAAAGGCAAAGGATAAAGAACTCATCACCAAACTGGGCTGTTAATACTGTTGCATCTTTTGTACATAGAAATAATAAACATTCTTGGCTAGGCACAGTGGCTTGTGCTTGTAAGCTTCAGCCTATGAAGCGGCTGGGGCTAGGGATTGGCGTTTGAGTCCCATCTGGGGCCCGTAGTGAGACCTAGTTCCAAAAAATAGCTGGATGTGGTGGTGCGTGCCTGTCATCCCAGCTACCTGGGAAGCTGAGGCTGGGGATTGCTTGAGTCTGTGGTACCCTGGGCAACGAGAAACTGCCCTTCCAAGGGCAAAAATAGAAAAAGTCTCAAAAAAAAAATAAATAAACATTCTCCTTTAAAAAAGTGACACACCAACCAGGTACAATGTGTAGACTTTATTTTGACCCTGATTCAAAATAAACTGTAAAATATTTACAATTTGAACTATTTGGTGATGTCCAGAATTTGCTTCAAAATAATTTAGTGAGGCTGAGAGACTAGCTAAAACAAGGAAGCAAAGAACTAGGAATTGTTGAAGCCAGGTGGTAGGCATCAAAGGGGTTCATTATACTATTTTCTTTCCTTATTTAAAAATATTTGAATTTTTTTCTAAATTCTTTTATGACTAGTCAAATATCAGTACACGTGGATTCTGCTCTGAAGTGAGAGGACACCTGTAGTACCAAGTATGGCCACAGGCTGGCTCCAAAACTCACTTTTTAGAGCTCTTTCTAGGGCAGGCTCCTGTGACCCAAGGTCATGGAAAATGATTGGACAGATCTAAATGCAGACTGTTTACTTTTTTTTATTTAATTTTTTAATTTTGTAATTATCATACAATATTGGTCACATTTTCATGGTTGTATTGTATTCCTTAACCTCCACCCCACCCCTCCTTTCCCTCTTTGCCCTCACAACACTTCAATTCCTCTTGCTGCAAATTGGCTGCTGGTCCCTCTTTGGCTCACCGGTCTTTTCTTTTTCTGGAACTATGCCCTTTTTTCCTGGTTGTGGACTTGCACTCCTGGACAGTAACAGATGCTGCTGCTTGGATTTCTAGGAGTAGCTGAGGCAGATAGGCCAAGCACGTCAGGAACTTGTAGGGCAGATGTGGTGCGCTTCTCCAAGATTCTCTCTGGTGTCTGTCACCTGTTGCTGGTTCTGTGCCATACAGTTCTGATATCTGGGTTTGGGAATCCAACTCCCAGTCACTGACAATGGAGGTGTTGCTGGGGCAGACTTCCTCAGGTGGTTGGTCCAGCTCCTCTCCTGTCTTTTGTTAGCATTTCTGTCATGGGGCCACAGCAAACCTTTGTGGCATTCTTCCCCCATTGATTGGTATAGGAGGAAGCCTCTTTCTTGTTGCGCATTACTGTGAGCCCGGGGTCTGGTTCTCTGGTGCCAGACACGATGCAGGTAGAAATCTGTGACAGATCACCTCAATCGCTGGTTTCACCTTCTTTCTCAGTGGTTCCCGAGACTGCTTGTCTCACCCAGATGGTAAGTGTATCCAGAGTCGTTATTACTTCTTTTCCTCTGCATTATACTTACAACTAGAAAGAATGAATTTTTCACTCCTACTGCAGACGTGATCGAGGTTGGAGTAGACCAGAAGTGAGACATCCCCCTACTGAGGCCGCACCCAAGTAGAGGTGTCCAGTTCCACTCCCTTAAATGCAGACTGTTTATTAATTTACAATATGAAACCTGATTTTCAAGTTCTTACTATCTAATATGTATGCAGGAAGCCTGGGGTATAAGCAAAAGACCCCAAACTTCTGATTTCTGGAGACCAAAATTCAGGTGTCCCTGACACCTCCCTTTCTTGCCCAGCACAAATTCCAGACCTTCTTTTCTTCTGTCTCTTTATTCCTCACACTTCACTCCATCCTCTTGACTCTACTCTGGTCCAACTTCATTCTGTCTTTTCTGGATAAATATCTGGTTCTTCACTAACCTTCTGTTAAAATCTTAAAATCCATTCTCCATGTGGCAATCAAAGTCATCTTCCAGAAAATGTATCTGATATATCCTCTTTTGGGCTGCAAGGTCTGACACGATCTGACCCTTGTTAACTCAGCCAGCCCACACCATCCTGATCTTTCATTACTAGGTTTTAGAATACTAGCTGCCTTTCTTAGGTGGGCTTGTTCCCACCTAAGGGTCCTTGTACTGACTGCTCCTCCACCTGGAATGTTCTTTCCTCACATCTTGATACTGCTGACTTCTTCCTTTCATTCTCTTTGTTCTTGGGACTTTGGAAAATTTTGCAAAAGCAGATTCTGAGTATTTTTTACTTTCACTCTGTAATGGTGCTTCCTTAA
Source organism: Uropsilus gracilis (assembly GCA_004024945.1). Taxonomy (NCBI): domain Eukaryota; kingdom Metazoa; phylum Chordata; class Mammalia; order Eulipotyphla; family Talpidae; genus Uropsilus; species Uropsilus gracilis. The sequence continues at coordinate 75,408 of PVHY01004650.1, forward strand.
TCTGTAAATAGATTTGTTAGGCCGGGCACGGTGGCTCGTGTCTGTAAGTTTCAGCCTATAAAGCCGCTGGGGCTAGGGATCACGGTTCAAGTCCCGCCGGGGCCATGTAGTTCCAAAAAAATAGTTGGGTGTGGTGGCATGCACCTGTAATCCCAGCTACCTTGGATGCTGAGACTGGGGATTGCTTGAGTCTGTGGTACCCTGGGCAACAAGAGCCTGTGGTTCCACGGGCAAAAATAGTGAGACCTACTCTCCAAAAAAAAAAAAAAAAAAAAAGCTTTATTATTTTGAGTTTTATTGATTACATTGTCTTCATATTAAGGGAAAGGTTATACTGCCCTCTAAAAAGGTAATTTTTTAAAAAAGTAACTTTATATGAAAATGTCACTATATTCAATATGTAGTTTAACATATAGGAACCCTCAGTCCTAGAAATCATTCTTTCTTTTTATAAAGTAAACTTAATGTCTCATTGATAGAATAAGACCCAGAAGGAAAACTTTAAGAGGCTAATTATTTCAAATGTTTGACTTCTAGAAAAGTTGCAAAAATAATAAAAGAATTCCCATGTGCCTTTGAGTTCTAGGGCAAGTTAGGGTTAAGTAGGCAGCTTCAGGGACAGTGCAGATAGAGACTTGGGAGAGTTAAAGAGGCTTCTGAGCTAAGGACAGAGAAATCCAGGAGGGCTAAGGAGAGACCTTGCACAAGGGCAGTGCTAGAAAGGCTCTAAGAAAAGAGCTGTGAAGCTAAGACAGTTGCTTGGAAATACTGCCGCTGGGAGACAGCCAATCACAAAAGAGGATGAGATTTTTAGAACAGAAGGAAAAAAAATTTAAACATCCCCTAGATACAGCCCAGAGTGGTTTTCTGTGCCCCTTCCAGGTATTGCTCTCTGGGAGTATTTCTTTTCATACCTTTTCCTCTAAATAAACCTTATTTTTTATTTTTTAAATTAAATAATTTATTTATATATAAATTTCACATCTCTGTGATCTCCGGGGTTCACACCCCACCCTCCCTGACTGTTCCCACCCTGTCCCACAACCCCCCCCCCAGTTGTATACTTTAATTTGGTTGTTAGCTTGACTAAACCTTACTTTTTAAATAGAGATTTGTTTCTCTCTGCTTCCTTATCTGAGAGTCTGTCCACCAATTCCTTTTATAGCTTTGTGAGATAAGAACTCATGGTGATTCAGGGTTTAAATTCCTGGTCTTTCATTGCCAGGCTGGGGTGAGAAGCAAAGTGTAGGGGGAAGAGTTGTATCACAGTGATAACATATGATATCACCTTCACCAATTATCATTATCTTTGTCTAGCTATCGCTAAAATATCTAATATATTTTCTCTAAACCATTTGAGTGTAGGTGGGGCACAGTGGCTCGTGCCTGTAAGCTTCAGCCTACGAAGCAGCCAGGGATAGGGATCACAGTTCGAGTTCCACCTGGGGCCCATAGCGAGACCTAGTTTCCCTCCCCCCCAAAAAAAATAGCTGGGTGTGGTGGCACACACCTGTAATCCCAGCTATCTGGGAAGCTGAGGCTGGGGACTGCTTGAGTCTGTGGTACCCTGGGCAACGAGAGCCTGCGGTCCCATGGGCAAAAATAGCGAGGCCTGGTCTTAAAAAAAAAAGTGTAAATCGCCCCAAATACTTCACTGTGTGTTGGTTCTTCTCTTCCCTAAGTACAGTAGAATTATAAAAAATCAGAAAATTAACAGTGATATAGTACATTATCTAAACTAGAGCCCTTTCTTAAACATTGCTAATTGCTCCACAACTATTTTTTATAATAAACTTAGTAGGGGGGAGAGAAACCAGGATCCCTTAGGCTCACATATCAAATCTATCATGTTAGATTTGTTACATTTCTTTAGTGTCCCTTAATCCAGAAGTGTTGTTCCTCAGTCTTTGTGCTCAGCACCTTGAGGAAACATCTTTGACTATCTCTTTTTTTTTTAACCCATGGGTTTAGAAAAAGGAACTCCATTTACTATATTGGAGACCTGGGAGAAATATATTTCCTTTCAATTTAACCACTCTTCCTAAAACAAAGGCACCAATGATCTATTTCCAAAAAGGCTTTCTTTGATCATGTTATTCTAGTGTTTCCCTTTGAAAGTGCCTTTTTTTTTTCCAGGATAGATTTAGACTTTTTAAAGGAGAAAAAAAGAGGCATCTGCATAGTCACAGGTGGGGAAGAAAGCTGCAGAAAATGTTATTTATAGCACTATTACCACAGTGACTTGTTCCCATTTGTTGATCTTCCTGACTAGAATATAAAGACTAAGAAGGTAGAGAATTCTGTTGTTTGCCAAGGAGAGTTCAAAAGAATGCCTGGTATTTTTACTATTTTTTACCTGGTATTTGGTCATTGAATATTTGTTGAATGGATAAATCAGAAATTCTTCTTAATTTGTAGCCCCCTTAAAAGCACACATGGGAAGTGGAAAGACATGGTTCTTCTGGGATTTGGGATTTGACTGAGCAAAGAGCTCAGCCTAGAACTTTCTGTTCTGAAGCCTAGAGGTCAAAGAGGTTGCAGCAAGAGTTCTTGCAGCTGGGCAAAGCTGGGTGCACACACCTGAAAGACAAGGAAATGTGGACAGAGTCGGTGTGACCCTGGCTTGCATTCTCTTCTTCCACTTCCCTCCATTCCCGCCCCTTTCATCCACTCCTTTCCAGAAATACGCCTCGCCTCTCATCCATATCCTAGGTCAAGGCTGTTGGCCATCTTCTGCACTCTGCAAACCTCTCACCAAACTGAGCAAAATTGACTGGGGAGTCACGTGAAGGGGGGGGATCTGAATTAAGGAAGATTCAGATAACCAGAAGCTCTGTTGACAGTGACAGCTGAACCTTGTAGGGATATCCGCCTCTCCACTTAGGGTTTCCTACATCTCCGAGAGCGGGATGCTAAGGAACGAGGAGCAAGTTAAGGTCAGAATGTCTATACTTTGGGTAAGGCAGTGCCGTAAGCTCAAATGGAGGTGACAATGGTCTCCAGGGGGCAAGTCTTACTCCGAGGGACATGGGGCAACGTAGACAGGGGCCTGGGGGTCAAGACGCTGCCGGCGTGAGTCTCCAAGGAGCAAGGGGCGTCTCCTGACTAGGACAATGCGGGCTTCCGTTTGCCGGTCCTGCGTGGGCAGATTCGTAGTGTGGGTCCGCGCCACACCGCACACTCTCAAGGGAGACTTGTCCGCAGCACACTGACACCTGACCGGCGGTGAGCAATGGGACCCGACCGTTTGAGGACCCCGTCACCGCCCACTCCACGAAGCCCACTGCGCAGGCGTTTACTGCTCTCGCGAGATTTTCAGAGACCTGGTCGTAGCGCCAACTTACGTGGTTGTCAAGGCAACTGGGCGGCGCCTGCAGGAGCGGGAAGGAGGCTTTTTATCGAATTTTTATCCACTGCCTAGGAGATTTCAGGAGTGGCCATATCAGAACTTCCAGCCTGGACATCACGACCTCTGCTCGAGGCGCTGCCCCTAGTCCTGGGGGCCATGGGCCAGATCTCGGGGCTCGTACCCTCTCGCTTCCTGACGCTCTTGGCGCACCTCGTAGTCGTCATCACCTTATTCTGGTCCAGGGTAAGACCCAAGACCTTGCTCCTCCTGCCCCTATTGACACCCGTGAGTGGTCCCGGCCCCACTCTGCCCCTTCCCCAGAGCCATGCCAGATCGGATCTTCCCTCGTTGTCCCCAGCCCTGCCCCGTAGCCCGTCCCACTTTGATTTCTTTTTCCTCTCTGCCCTGTTGCCCAGGACAGCAACATCCAGGCGTGCTTGCCTCTTACGTTCACCCCAGAGGAGTATGAGAAGCAAGATATTCAGTGAGCATTTGGGGCGGTATGGTCAGAATTAAGCAATGTGGGAGTGGAGGGGTCTTAGAAGTTCCTAAGGTTTGAGCCAACTCCCTTGCTCTCTGCAGGTTGGTGGTAGCGCTCTCTGTCACACTGGGCCTCTTTGCAGTGGAGCTAGCTGGCTTCTTCTCAGGAGTTTCCATGTTCAACAGCACCCAGAGTCTCATCTGTATCCTTTATTCCTACGTCCCTTTTCCCACATGACCCATCTCCATAACACTTTGACTACCAGACTAGGCTTTCTTGGCCCAAGAAAAGCCTGTATCTGCTCCTACAGGCAGTCTCCAGTTGAAGAGGTTTTTAGGCAGTACAGAAGATTTAATACAGTCGTTGCACATTTATTCTATACCAAGCATTGGAGATTTCAAAATGGGAGAAACTACATGTTTGTAGGCTTCTACCTCGAGGAAGAGGAAGACCCCAGACATCTGTAATTCAGTGTTAGTGCATCATACTATAGGAATGTGTAAAGGAATAAAACACTGTGGGCACTCAGAAGAGACAGAGGAAGTGAGGAAGCTGGATTAGGGAAAATGCCTAGCACTTGAATTGTAGATCATGAGGACCAGGACGCTGGAGGATTCTGGGTATGGGGTAGGAATAGCTTTGCTTCCCAGCTGTTCAGCCTCGATCTCTATCCCCATAGCTGTCTTAATACTCAGGTGACAGGCTGTCAGCACTATTTTTTATAATGCCATGAGAGAGCAGGAGGTGAACCTGAATGTAGATGTTGACCCCTACCTCTGACTTTGCCACCCATCCCTACCAATCTAGATGACGGCTTTCCTTGACTAATGTGTTCCAAGCCATAGGGGCTCATTGTAGTGCATCGGTGGCCCTGTCCTTTTTCATATTCGAGCGCTGGGAATGCACCACTTATTGGTACATTTTTGCCTTCTGCAGGTACAGTAGTGTATAGTGTTTGGGAATGTGTGTTAGGTTAACTCTAAATCTGAAGCTTACCCCTACCCAGGCCTTTACTCCATGTCGGAGATACCGGAGCCACTTTGAAGTTTCCCAATCCTCTACCTTCACTTTATGGTGGGATATCTGGTCTGGGAACTTGGGGAGTGGGGTTGGGGAGGGGGGCGGGGAAGGTGGTGGTTTTTTTTGGAAGGGGCCCTGAATCCACCATCTACCTTCTGCAGTGCCCTCCCAGCTGTCACTGAAATGGCATTGTTCATCAGTGTCTTTGGGCTGAAAAAGAAACCTTTCTGATCATCTCAGGACAAGAATGTAGTGATCCAGGCTTGAGGAGCTAAAGACCAGTTATTTCTGGAAGAAGGAAGGCTTCAACTTCAACTCCTCCTCTACAACTGCATTTATTGGAGGATGTCAGTCTTAGAATAAACTCTCTAAGATTATAAAAATTTTTAGTAATTTGTAATGAAATATATTTTATAGTAAGAGAAAGACATACAAATTTCAGGGGAGACTTAGGGTGATCAAACTACTGGAGAAACGGAAAGCTGCTCTCCAGTCTTGCAGACCAAAAGACAGTAGGTATCGCTTTTATTTTGGTTATTACGGTAGACGGGTGGCGGAAGAGAGTGGGCGGAGACATGTAAATAAAGAAGCGTTTATGGCTAAAATAGCAAGTTCGGAAATGAGTGGAGCATTCTGGGATGAATTATTTTGTTCCTTTTCAGCTGCCAAATGGAAAGAAACATCTATTGTGAAAAGCTGCAATAATATAGAAACGGGAGTAGAAGAGTCTGAATTACCTTAGATCGCTCAGACTTACGCGTTAATATACTCACCCTAGCTGTTAGCGGAATCTTTTCTACAGAGTGAGGATTGGTACACGTGTCTGTGTTATCGTCAGGTAGGATAATCCTTACCTGTTCCTCCTTCGGGAGGGCAGATTAGAACATGATGATTGGAGTAAGCATGATTCGTGATTAACGTTTCTGCGTAATCAGGGCTTGCAACACCCTGATTGCTCCTTTCTGATTCTTCCTGACGATCTTTACTTTTACTGAGAGAGTAACCATTAGAACTCGTTTGGGTAGGTTATTTTAAATGTAATACGGCTGGTGTCGGCGGTTTTTGTTGCTACCTTCCGGAGTTTCTTTGGTTTTCTTTTCAGAAGCTGTGATTGGCTTTTTCCAGACCTGTTTACTGCGTGGGGGTAGTCTTCCAGATCTGTTTACTGCGCGGGGGTAGTTTGTTTGTTTTTAATCTCAAAAGTGTGAGGGGGCCGCGATTATTTTTACTGTAATTGCTTTTCTGTGAAATAAGTCTCTATGTAAGTCATATTTGTTGCCACCAATATTGTTAAGCTTTGTGTCTTACCATTGGCACAAAGGGTTGAACTCCTAGCAGGGAACCTGGCAGAACGCCTCTATTCAGTTAAGATCTATTGAAAGCACTGCTCTTCTACCTGCTAGCGCATGGCAAAAACAAGTTCAAAAGGAAATTAAGGTTTGTTAGACATTATACAAACAAATGGCAAGTCTAAAGTTCTGTTTAGAACACTTCATTCTTGCTTTCCACTTCCACTCAGTGATGTATCTTACACATTTGTGAAAGCTCACTTTTATTTTTTCATTGTGAGCCAGCTACCTACTATCAAAAAATTATATAAACTTATAGTTAAACTACACTTAAAAACAGGTAACAAATACTCAAAATTCATTCCTAGTTATTACTATGCTATTGTATGCGCTTGAGATTACTTTGATATTTGTATAATAGAAATACTATATAATGATCACTGCTGTGCATCTCTTCCAACTTCTTTATTGACATCAAGTTAGTGGTTGAAATTAGCCTTGGTAGGAGTATTTACACACAGAAATTGGTATATGCTCCACATCAGGCTTTGCTGCCTGTCTAGATTAAAGAAAGTGGTGAGGTATTTAAATATAGATTCAATTTATAGTACATGTCTGTAACCATTATATTGTGAGTAGCACAAAAACTTGAGGAATATTCCCAGGATTTGGAAATTATTATCAAGTTCAGTAAAGACTTTACTTGAATCCTTGAGGAACCCGTGAAGTTTCAACATACCATCATTGTTTCATTTTTATGTCATTCAAAAATGTAAGTTATTACACAAAAAAGGAAATTATAGAGAAAAATTCAACCAATATTCCTATTGCAACTGCACTTGCATTTAGTATACAACTCCATTTATAAAGTCATGTATACAAGAGAGGATAAAGAATAAAGAATATTGTATATTTTATTATTTGTAAGTTCTGTGTTACACATCCTTTGTATCCATGAAGTGTATAGTGAGCGTGTGTATATACACAAATGCATACTTTTTTGAGATTTGATCCACTTTTACCAGTAGGCTCCTGCCCTACCATCCCCATAAACTGCTCATCATCTTGTTCCTAATTTCAGAGGTCTCAGACTTTAGCTTGACTTATTTTTAGCATGTTTGACCACTCCCCTCTTGTGAAAAGTAGCTCTGGTTTACCTCCCTCTGTGCTGCCTGCATCCTCTCAGACTCAGCTGGTAAATCCTGAGTACCTACAATGTACTACAGTGGGAGGCACGAGCCACCGTGCCCGGCCGCTATAATTATGTATTTTTAAGCACAATTAAGAAAATAGATAATTTCGGCCGGGCACGGTGGCTCCTGCCTGTAAACTTCAGCCTATGAAGCGGCTGGGGCTAAGGATCGCAGTTCGAGTCCCGCTTGGGACAACACAGCTAGACTTAGTCCCAAAAAATAGCTGGGTGTGGTGGCGCGCGCCTGTAATCCCAGCTACCTGAGAAGCTGAGGCTGGGAATTGCTTGAGTCTGTGGTACCCCGGGCAACTTGAGCCTGCGATTCCATGGGCATTTAAATAGCGAGACCTAGTCACAACAACAACAACAACAACAACAAAATAGATAATTTAAATAGACCTCTCCCATCTTGCAGGGTCCCTGCTCCCTTGCAAGATATTTCAATAATCAGCCTTTTCTGTTCTCAAAATAAACAAACATTAAAAAAAAAACAACAGTGAAGAGGGATTAACTGATTAATTATTAAAGTAACTGAATAACTATCTGGGGGAAATAGGAATCAGTATCTTGTACCAATTTACCCTTAGATCAAAGATAACAGTGTAAATGCTAAACCATAATAGTATTCAAAGAAACCTTGACGTTTTGATTTTTAATCTATAGAAAAGTTGCAAATACAGTAGTATAAAGTTCCTGTACACCTTTCATGTAGCTTCTCCAAATGTGGATATTTTGCATAGCCACAGTATGTAAGGAACCAAAAATTCGTACTGGTGGAATACTATAAACCCATCTCCAGATCTTATTTGCATTTTACCAGTGATTCCACTTACGCTGCTTTTCTGATTCCAGGTCTATTCAAGAATTTCACATTGCATTTTAGTTGTCATGTTTCCTTAGGCTTTTCCAATCTGAGGCCTATCAATCTTTTATTGTCTTTTCAGGACTTTGACATAGTTGGAAGAGTACTGTGAGTTACTTTGCAGAATGTCCCTCAATGTGGAATTGTCCAATTTTTCAATGATTAGATTGAGGTTATGCGTTTCTGGCAATAATAATACAGAAGTAAACTGAAGTGGAGAAGACATTTCTAGTCTGAAATCAAAACAAAGAAGTCACAAACAAAACCACTAATACATAAAATACATATTAAAATGTTAAAAATGTGCATGATAAAAATCCATAAGCAAGGGCCGGGCACGGTGGCTCATGCCTATAAGCTTCAGTCTATGAAGTGGCCGGGGCTAGGGATCGCGGTTCAAGTCCCGCCTGGGGCCTGTAGCGAGCCCTAGTTCCAAAAAAATAGCTGGGTGTGGTAGCATGCACCTGTAATCGCAGCTACCTGGGAAGCTGAGGCTGGAGATTGCTTGAGTCTGTGGTACCCTGGGCAACGAGAGCCTGGGGTTCCACAGGCAAAACTAGCAAGACCTAGTCTCAAAAAAAAAAAAAAAATCTGTAAGTAGAAGTTAAAAAATGACGCTAAGTGGCAATTTATAGCTCACATTGCAGAAAACAGCTAATTTTGATATATAAAAATCTACAAAATTTATATGTATATAAGAAATATGCCAACAACCCAATAAAATACATACAAAAATTGTTACAGACATTTAAAATACATACAAAAATTGTTACAGACATTTCACAGAAATGGAAACATATGAAGAACTCTCAAATATATGAAAAAATGCCAAATTTCATTTCAATAATAAATACAAAGCCAGGTGTGGTGGCATGTGCCTATAACCCAAGCACTGGGAGGCAAGAGGCCCTGGATCGCTTGAGTTCTCAGGGTTGAGACTACCCTGGGCAACATAGTGAGACCAGGTCTTGAAAAAGCCGCCAGGCGCGGTGGCGGTGCCTATAATCTTAGCTACCTGGGAGGCTGATGCTGGGGATTGCTTGAGTCCACGGGATCAAGACTACCCCAGGCAACATAGCAAGACCTAGTCTCAAAAAACAAACAAACAAAAAATACAAATCAAGAGGGTACAGGAGATTAAGATGGTACATGGCTGAAGAGGTGATGGGAGGACCTTGGGGTAGACAATGATGTATTTTATATATATATATATATATTTGCAATCAATAAAAAAAACTAATAAAAATACAAATCATTTTTAACTTACATTTGTGATGACCAAAACATTTATTTTCAAGTTTCAGGTATATTCATCAGTGTAAACCCCTACACAACACACCAACTTTTCATGCACGTAAAGGGGAAGTGTTTCCTGGTTAAGTGGAAAATTGTGCGATGGCTCATGAAGACCTTCATTTCAAGCAGCTATATAATGAAATCTTTAATTTCCAAGCCTGGGGCTTCTTCAGTTTCTGTCACCAACACTCACTGAGTGAACTGGTATCGGTCACTGGGACCCACTGTGTTCCAGGACTCTGGGTTAGTTTTTCTGTCCGAACTGACATCAACTGACATTGGAGTTGAACAAAGCCAGATGTGCGACATACAGCTGCCCCAGCACCTCAGGCTTCACCTGACTGAGGGTCTGGTGGTGGAGGAGAGACCATGGGCTGGGGAGGACAGGAGGACAAACCTACAGGGCACTAGAAGTCTCCGCACAGAAGCTGTACGCCAGCCCAACCACAATGTTTTAGAGAGAATAGGAAAGGGTATGAGTGAAGTACACTCGTCTAGTTTGTTGGTGGAAGTAAAATCAGTAACATATTTGAAGAGCAACTTGGCAATATATCAATATCTGTCAAAATCACAAATATCCATATTCTTTGAGTTAGGATATAGAAGGATAAGGAATTAGCCCTACATATTTGCATAGGTGAAATGGGAATATGGAATTTACAGCTCTGCTTGCAAGACATGGGTAAAAAAGACCTGTTGACAGGGGATTGGTTAGACTGTGTTACAGTGTAATACTATGCAGTCAGAAAGAAGAAAAAACCAACCTTTATACATTATAGAACAGTCCCCACAGTAAATGTTAAAATTAAATTGCAGAATCTTTCATATAATGCACATGGTCTGTTTCCATTTGTGTAAAACAGTGGAAAGCCATGTGCACTGAACATCTTGGAAGGAGGCACAAAGAAGTAGGAGACTGGTTGTGAGGGGGCAGCAGGCTGGGTGGGAGAGAGATCTCCATCTGCAGTTTTGAACCTTTGAAATTTTGAACTACATACATTTAAAAGAAAACATACAAATGATAACATTTTTAAAAGAATATGGGTTTGCATCTGTTTCTATTCCCAGTCTGGAGATGAAGCTAAGTCAGAGGCTGATTGAAACAGAGCCCCAAGGACATCATGGGTGCACCTGGATCCTGCTCTTTCAGTCAGGTTCCAGTTATGTGAGTCCTCAGATTCTCCTTTTTACTTTAAAGCTGTGTTGGCAAGTGTCTTGATCACTATATCACATCAAGAATCGTGATGAGATTTTTTTTCAGCTTTACTGAAGTAGAACTAGTAAACATGCTGTGTCTCACTGTTCTCATTCCTTTTATATGATGGTAGCAACTGAAGCTGGCAAAGGGCCAGGCATTGGAGAATGAAAGAGACCCCATTTAGAGCCCTCATTTAACAAAGAAGCCCACTGAAGCCCAAGGAGAAAAGTCATCTGCTTGTGGATACCATGCTGATGGGGGGAACTGGGATTAGAACCAAGTCTCAATTCAGCAATGTTTATTGACCACCTACTACTACCAGCTATGGGTAGGGCAGGGAAATAAGAAAGGAGGGAAAGAAGATGTAGCTTCTTGCCGACCATACTATCTGCAGGGGGACTTTTTCTCTTCAAATAGAGGAGTTTATTAACCCAAGTAAATACTTAATGAGTGGAAGGTGGGAGAGTGAGGGTTTGGGACCAGGAGGAATTCCAGGCTCCCAGTCCCACAGGATTCTGATGTGCCTATATCTTGGCCTACCTACACAGAGCTCCAGCATCTGGCTCCCCCACTGCCCACACCCACACTGCCCTGCGGCAGTGATAGGAGCTGGCTCTCTGGCCAGTCTGGTAGCAAATAAGCAGGGCTGTTCTCATAGGAACACAGGGCACTCCAGTTCTGCCCAAAACCAATCCTCTCCAAGCAGGTGTGTGGGAGTCCACCACTAATAATTTATTTGCCTTTCATGCTGGGTTCTCTTTTAAGACACTCCCCACTGAGCCAGTGGTTCACCGTCATTCATTATTAATTTGCCTACCTACTTGTGCTGGCAGAACCACACAGATTAAAAAGAAAGCACTTTGTAAACGTATATTATACTTTACACACACACACAAAAATTAAAAGATATCATTGCATGGGGGAAAATCTCAATCAATAAAAAGACCCCATCAAGGCATTTCTCTAAAGTTATATTTCCCCAAATGTTAAATCAAGACAATATTTTGATCACGGGAGATATTTACAACATTCCTAAAACATCACTGTGTTGTAATAAAAAAAAAAAAAGGAAAAGAAAGAAAAGAAAAGAAAAAAGAAAAGAAAGAAAAGAACCTAAACCCCTTCAAGGTCTTCGAGGAACTAAACAGCAGTAAGGCTTTTGGCTAAACATGGAATATTAGCTGTGAGCATTTGTCTCCTCCCTTTCAAAATAGCAAATAATAATAGCAAATAATAGGAAAGGACTCAGAGGCATAAATCTACAAGGGTTAAGAGACCAGGGGAGAGGACAGCACTGGACAAAAAATTCCAACAAGGTTTTGGAGGCAGGATATAAGCCAAGAGTGGTGACAGACAAGCAGGGTAGAGGGAACCAAAGTCTAGGACTAGAAGATCCAGGAGGTCTCCAGAAGCCAGGGTGGGGGCCTGGATGAACATAGGGGTGGCTGAGAGTCTGTGACAAAGTCTGTTACAAATACTGAGTCACATACTGTCCTTTTTCACATGCTCATTTTGGACTTGGGGACACTACACCCAGCAGAGGGAGACTTGGGCTGGAAATAGATCCTATTATCCCTGGTCCTACTGTCAAGGTAGAAGATGGGAAATGGAGGATATTCTCCCAAATAAAGGAATGGCCCTTGAGAACATCTCTCACCTATCAGTCTATGGAGGTCCCCCTGTCAAGGTTTCTACTGTCAGTGAGGAGTGCCCCATACAACAGATTTTAAGCAGCCTCTTGGTGACTAACTCCCTGTAAGATTGAACAGAGAGCCAAGGACTGCCAGATATGTGAGGAAAGCCTCCAGAACGCAAGAGAGACTCCTTTCACATATTAGAAAAAAAAATGCTAATCCAAAAACTACAGAAGAGACAAAGATTCTAGAGAGCATAAGAAAAAAATTACTATAATTGGAAAGTAGAAAAACGGAACCCACTTTATATGATCTGTTAGCATTTGTATTAAAAAAGAGTATGTCTATGTCTCTGCCCCACCATTCTAGAGAAATTATAAAACTGGAGACAGCAGTGGTGTTAGGTAGGGGTCCTAAGCAGTACAGAAGTAGGTTCACACTACATTCTTTTATACCTTTTGGGTTTTGATTATATCTCCTAGATTAATATTTAATACTGAAATTGAAATATAGAATTGGTACCCTCAGGGAGATGAGAACATATATTGCATTTTAGAAATGAAAAAGAAAAAACAGACCAAAACCCTTTTCTACCCCCCAAAAGGTGGATCCATGAAAACTTCCAGAAAGTGAAATAAAGAGACAAATGAGTTGGGGGGGTGGTCAAGGGAACCTCAGCTTTGTGTCTAACATTTTAATATCCTTGCTAGGAAGATGCAGTCACATTGTTTGTATAATTAAAAAACTAAATGCATGTGGCAATCCACCTAAAGCCTCTGGCACAAAGTAGGTCCCTGGAAGTTTCTCTTCCCTCTAGGAGTCCAGGGCTTGGCACACAGCCCCCAGAGCTTTTTGGACTCTGCAGCCAGTCAGAGGCTACAGAATTTGGGCAGCTGATAGCATCACATCTAGGCTAGCTTCTAGCCCCCACTCCTTCCAGGCAGCATTCCCAAGGGCACACTTCTCTTCTTAATTAGTAGGTCTGTTCTTTACAAGCTGCATTGGTTGAGGGACACAAAGGTCTCTGAAATTAATTACTAGTTTGGTCAGGTTTGACTCATGTGGATGCAGCAAGTTCCTGAGTGGGTGACCCAACCCTTGCTCACCCCAAGTTCTAAGTCACTTGTTGTAAGAAGAGGAAAAATAGTAAAAGAAAACCTTTATGAAAAGTTTTCTTTCACAAAGGTTTTCTTCATATTGCCTATATCAGAATCACTGGAGGTGCTTGCTGTAAATGAACGTGGGGTCCCTCCAACATCCTCTGAATGAGCCTTGAATGTGGACCTCATTAGCTGCCAACCTCAGAAGTAGGACTACATAGAAATCTGATCTCAGTGATGCCAGTTTATGTCTTTATCTTTAATTCAGTTTATCTCCTTTTAGTTCTCTATTCTACCTGCTTGCAGAAAACATTTTCTCATTCATTTCCAGGGAACAAAGTAATCACATCCCACCCCTTCTCATGCTTCCATCATTGATCTAAATTTGGGGAGTTCTTCAGCATTGCAGCACAGGTGGGGTGAGTTGGGGAGGAGCTGCTCATTGAGAGAGTCCTCTATCCTCTCAACAAGATAAACCCTGCATCCCCACTTTCTTGGATCATATGTGCCCTCATTTCGACTCTACTTCTGCTGCCCCCATGATCCACTCATAATAGCAGTGTGCCAACTTTTCATTTGGCTTTGGCTCCCCAAATTTATTCTAGGCTCTGTCCCTTCCCATCATCATGGAAAAATGTAGATCTCTTACCAGCATATAACATGCGGGTCTTCCTTGTCTGGTCCTCCTTGTGTGTGTGTGGGGTGGGGGGGAGGGATGTGGATGAGAATGGTCTCCTGTTTATACCTCCTTCCAACCTCCTAACCTACCCAGATACTGAGACTTTTGAACTTTTGGAATTGGCATCTTTGTTCTTTGGCTAGAAAGCAGTCTCAAAGCCAAAAGAGCTAGTACCCCCACTGCTGGATCTAAGGCTCTCATGAAAACCATTCTTTTCTTCCTTTTCACACAGGCTAAGCTGACAGGCATTCTGTGTCAGTGAACAAGGACCAGGGAAGTGACTGTTCCTCAGAAGGAGGGAACTGAGAGCATCTTATCTTAGATCTGCTGAGTCCCCACACCCAACACAGCTCTCTCACCTCCCCCAGACAGCTGGGAAACAACACCTCTGGTGACAGAGCCAGTCCCCCAATTCTGCCGGGAGGGGGCAGGGCACTGCATGGGGGAGGTTCTCACACCAGGAGGCCTTGGGAAGCCTGGGTGGGGAAGGGATGAAGCTGAGTCCTGTTTGTATCAGAGATTAATGCCACCACCTGCCTCTTCCTCCTGCTAGGGAGACAGTGGCATTCTCCACCCAAGGGCTATTAGGCCTCTCCTAGAGCAGCTCCTTCTTTATTCTTAAGGCCTTCTTGGACTCACTCCACTGAATAGACAGCTCACCTGGGCCCATTTTCCAGGAAGTTCCAGGCCTGCTAGGAATGAGTCAGGTGGATGTGCATAGTTGAGTCTGTTTAGAGACCAAAATCAAGACCAGTTGGGGACAGAAGGGCCACTTCCTATCATGTTCTGGAGCAAACCATTAACAATTATATATTTAGTGTCTACATATGTAATATTTTTGGGACCAAAGGCAGGACAGGAACTGTCCAAGGTCACACCTATGAACCTAATCTGCTTGTAAAGCAGTAACATAGGACCTGGGTAGAGCATCTGCTGTCCTATTGTCTTAAAATGAAAACCCAGTCCTTTCAGTGCAGGCCCTGCACCTGGAACAAGAGTTGAGCCCTCTGCAACGACCAAGTGCAGCTGTTAGGGGCAGCTTTCTGCCCTTCTGCCTGGGGTCTTCAGTTTGTCCTATCTCATTCAGTCCTAACCTGCACAAGTACCCCTGGACTGAACTGCTGTTTGTGAGGAGGGACAAGTCTCATTGAGTTGGGAGAGAGGGGGCAGGGCCTGCCTCATTTCTTTTTCTCATACCCTCCTAATGCTCCTACCCAGATGGCCAGGGCTCTCAGGGCTCCATCTCAGCGGCAGAGTCCTAATCTTTTTGCCCCGGGGTCCTGCACTCACCAACCCCTCTGATTTCCCATCTCAAGTGCGGCAGGGAGTGTGTGTGCGGGGGTCGGTCACCGGGCATCGGGACTTGGGTGCAGTGTGAGTCCTTAAGCTGAGTGCACACTGGTTCATAGATTTCACGAGTAAGGACGTGCTTGGGGAAAGGGGCCGGTGGCACAGGCGTGGGGGCGGTTGTCAGGACTGCGATTAGGGCCGGGTGGTAGTCAGGCTGCGGACTCACGAAGTGTCGTGGGAGGTGCGGGGGCACATCAGCATCCAGTCTGCAGCCCCTACGGGCACGACCCCCGCCTGGCCTCGCCCCGCCCCCGCGGCCCGGCTCCCTGCGAGTCGCCCGCGGAGCCCCGCCCCCTCCCGCAGTGCCCGGATGTGGGTGACGTGCGGCCGCCATCTTCCCGTCCCGGGCAGCCAGCGCCAGTCAGAGCCAGCGCGAGCTGCCGCTGCTGCCGCTGCTGCCGCTGCCATCACTGTCGCTGCCAAGTCCTCCGCCCGCTAACCCCGCCATGTGAGTCGGACATCCGCGTTTGCACCGGCTTTCCTTTCGCTGGCCCCCGCCCTTGGGAATGGGTCCCGAGAGTGCGCGGGGTTTGGCCCGTGCCCTCCCTCCCCTCCCCCGCGCTCTCCGCGCTCGGAGGCCAGGCCGGAGCCCGTGACTTCGCGCCGGCAGCGGGAGAACCCCGCTTCCCGCGCTAGACGCGCGGTCGGTGACTGGGAAGAAGCAGATCCGACATGTGCCCGCCCCGCCCCTGTCATTGCTGCCTCTAGTCATTTTGGGTGGACCCTAGACTGTCTGTGAGGTTGCCCTCATTTGACAGGAGGGGAAACTGAGGCCCGAGAGGAGGAGGGGGACCTCACTCAAGGTCACCTACCTTCTGGGTGGTGAGGCCGGACGGAATCCAGGCTTCCCATCGGATTGCCTTCCTCCCGAGAAAGGAGGGAGGGTCGGGTGGATGGACAGGCGGATGGGCGGAGCCCTGGCTGCTGGGCTCGAGGCTGCTGGCCTTAAGGTCTTC